>PVIH01004691.1:114897-135799 GCA_004025045.1 Sigmodon hispidus | reverse complement strand
ATGTCCTCTTCAGTTTCTTTCTTCAGTGATTTAAAGTTTTGTCAAACAGATCTGTTACTTCCTTGGTTATAGTGATTTCAAGGTATTTAATGCTATTTGCAGGTATTATAAAGGGTGATATTTTTCTTATTTCTTTTTTAACCCTTTTACCTTTAGTGTACAGGAGAGCTATTGATTTCTTTGCATTAATCTTGTATCACCCTGCACAAAACTCAAATCCAAGTGGATCAAAGACCTCAAAGTAAACCCAGCCACATTGAACTTGATAGAAAAGAAAATGGGAAATACCCTCCAGTGTATTGGCACAGGTGACCACTTCCTAAATATAACACCAGTAGCACAAACACTAAGTACAAAAATCAATAAGTGTGTTCTCCTGAAACTGAGAAGTTTCTGTAAGGCCAAGGACACAGTCATTAAAACAAAACATCAACCTCCAAAATGGGAAAAAATTTTCACCAACCCTTCAAGTGGCAGAGGACTGATTTTTAAAATATATAGACAACTCAAGAAACTAGAGCCCAAAACCATAAATTACCCAATTAAAAAAATGGGGTTCAGAACTGAAAAGAGAATTCTCAGCAGAAGAATTACAAATGGCTGAAAGGCACTTGAAAAAGTGCTCAACATCTTTAGCCATCAGAGAAATGCAAATTAAAGCAACTTTGAGATACCACCTTACACCTTTCAGAATGGCTAAGATCAAAAACCCAGAAGACAGCCTATGCTGGAGAGGATGTGGAGCACAGGGAACACTCCTCCATTCTTGGTGGGAGTGTAAACTTGTTCAGCCACTCTGGAATGCGTTATGGAGGTTTCTCAGAAAACTGGGAATCAGTTTCCTCAAGGATCCAGCAATACCACTGTTGGGCATATACCCTAATGATGCACATTCACACCCCAAAAGCATTATTAGCTCAACTAAGTTCATAGCAGCATTATTCATAATAGCAAGAACCTGGAAACAACCTAGATGCCCCTCATCTGAGGAATGGATTAACAAACTGTGGTACATATATACAGTGGAGTACTACTCCTAAATTTCACAGGCAAATGGATGGATTTGGAGAATATCCTCCTTAGTGAGTTCTCACAAATCCAGAAGTTTTAAGCAGGGGATGTACTCACTCATTAGTGGACTTTAAGCAAAAATCATTATGTTTTCATTGAAAGATGACAGGTTAATAAAGTGATATAAAATACACAAACAAACAAACAACAACAAAAATCTTTGTGCTTTGACTGTAGAAGGGTTGCTTGGCAGAAGTTTGTAGTGGCCATAGTGAATCTGTGGCATTAGCTGTGACCTACTGTCCTTTCTTCATCTGTGGCTGAGCCTAACCTGGCTTGAGGAGCTTTAGATTTTAATTTTTAGGTTGCATGTGTTTTAGAGAAAAGAGAAGGTTTTTTTGTTTTTTACCTATTCTTAATGTTTTACTTTCTTATATAAAGTTTGATATTGATTTTCAAAAACTAAGATTTTTTAAAAGTAAAATATATATATAATTACATCACTATGCTCTTCCTTTTTCTTCTTCCAGTCCCTCATCTCCATTTGCTCCATCTCCTCTCATGTCCACCTCCTCACTCTCTTTAAAACTGATGATCTCTTTTTCTTTGATGATGATTATTTTGCACACACACACACACACACACACACACACACAAATACAATTTTCTGAGTCCATTCAGTGTTGCTTGTGTATCTTTTATTTCAGGGCTGATTACCGAGTTCTAGATAAACAGTCAGGTAGCTCATCTCTCAGGAATACTACTTCTCTCTTTCTCCAGCTATCATTAGTTGCCTATAGTTCTTTGTCTGGGGGTAATTCACTGGTGAATGTCCATCATTTCAAATATGTTTAATTTGCATTCAGAAAAGCATCTCACTTTTTAGTTTGAATTTCAGATTTCATTAATAGACACATGCAGATGGTTTTGACTACTGTTTTCAGTACACTTGTCAAATTGTTTTAAACTACTAATAACCCTTTAGTAAACTTTGTTTTATAATTTATGGAGTTTTAAATTTAAGGATAATTTAGTGATAGAAGTTCTTTTAAAAAAAATTTTACAAATACCTTATGTGAATTTTTCAGAAAAATTTGATAGTCATTCTGTAGGGTTCCAAATATTTTACTATAGACATTCAATCTGTGTCTTATATAAAGAACTTTAAAATTCTTTTCTGCAAACTTTATTGCAATATGAGCCAACATTTTTGTTGTTGTTGTTTTTAATTCAGTGTTCTTTCTGACCGGAGCTGTTTAAGAGTCACAGCAGGTCCCACCTCATTGGATCTTGATGTAAATGTCCAGAGGACTCTAGATAATAATTTAGCAACCGAAGCTTATGAAAGAAGAATTAAGCGGTTGGAACAGGAAAAGCTTGAACTTACTAGAAAACTTCAAGGTAAATATTTTAATATTTTCCTTTTTTGAATTGAACTTACAGCATTTTGGACTGCATTACAAGGGATTGTTTTATCTTCAGAAGGAGTCTTGTAAATGGTAAAAAATGTAGTTATAGAAATATATGCAGAAAGCAAATAATACCATTTATGTAAATATACCACAATAGTTAAAAACACAGTTGTGTATTTCTCTAGGTATAGATATGTACATGTAAATTTATAGAATCGAATACCTCTGGGGAATGGGAAAATGGAACTTCCAGGAAAAAAGTATCCTTCTCACTGTGACATAACACGTTAGTGACTTTTCATATCATATACAATCAGCCGTTATACATTGTTACCATAATACTCTGTGATGATTTTAAAACACACTTTAAGATTCTTCTTTGTTTGCAGTGTTTTTGATCTTTCCCTGTCTACTCAATTTCACAGACCCCCACAGGCAGGGTCACATAGTTCTTACACCCTTCTTTCTCAATCTGCTCCTTCTCTACTTTCCTTCAGAGGCCTTTGCTGTGTCTCTGTAAGGATGTCCTTGTTTCCTTTATTCCTCTCTTGTGCTTGTGTTTTGTTTCTCAAAGTGTCTGTTAATTTCTACATCTGAGTCGTCTGTGAGTTTGCTGATACCTTTGTTTTCTCTTTGTTGCTCATGTTTCCTGTAGTCCCAAATGCCTTGTAACTTTAATTGTATGACAAATGTGAGTGAAAATAAGAGAGACAATTGAGTTAATACTGGTTTTGCCCCAGAAAATGTTTTCCCACTCTTCATCCCATCGGCAATTGAGCCTGAACAAGGCTAGACAGCAATTTTTATTAAATTCAATTCACCTCTAATGTCAGAAATGAAGGGATAATTAGGTAGAGCCTGGAAGGTTCTCTTTCTCCTTTATTCGTAACTATGGGAGATTTGTTCTTTTCTTCAGCCTTCTTGTCTTACTACTTACAAATCTGGAAGTAAGAAGTAAATACCTTGGTTAGAAGACTATCTCTTCCTGGATGCAAATGCAGCAGTTATACTAATATGATAAGATTGCTCTCTCTAAATAGTGTACTGGTCCCCTGCCTCCACGTTCTCCAGAAAGCTTGGTGGTTTTTTCTTGTTGTTGTTCAGTTTAATAGTCCTCCATTTTAAGGGACTAGCAAGATGGCAAGTGGGAAAGGATACCTGTTGAGGAGCCTAGTGGCTCAAGTGTAATCTTTGGAACTAACTCACAGTGGAAGAGAGAACTGACTGTTGAAGGCCATCCTCTGTCCTCTACGTGAAGACAGTAGCACGTGTGCCCACATGTATAAGACAGAGTGTTACACATATTCCTCAGTTAGGTCAGGTTTCCAGCTGGGCAAAGCTTCAGGTTAGAGCCAGTGAGACAGCCTTCCATCTTAGAGTGGCTCACCTCTTTATGCTTCAGTTTACTTGGTCTTTTCTTTCACAGTTCCATAATGATTTTTACAAACAAAATATTTTAAGTGCTTAGTTTTATATTTTTAAATTATTTAGTATCTTTTTACTTGTTACAGAAGGAACAGCAGATCTATGGCCATTTTTGTTCCTTTTCTTTACAAATGAGTGCTTTCTGTATTGAGTTTAGTGTGGTTTTGATATTTGAATTCTTTCTTTTTTTTTTTTTTAAAGAGTGTTGTTATTCATGAATTACAGTATTTGGGCAAAGCAAACTACTGGCTAAGCTTTTTTCCAAGTCCTGAATTTAAGTGTCTTTTAAATAAACTAAAACTGTGGGGTTTTTTTCCAAATAAATTCAACAGGATAAATTTTAATATGTTTTGAACCTTAATAAAAATATTTTTTAGATACTGAGGTTATGATCAGATGTATGATATAGTATATCTTATACTTTTCATTCGGGGTAAGAAATGTTTATTGACAACCATGCATGTAAGGGTCATGATGCATTTTATCTGTGTCTGTGATTTGTGTTACTTCACCAAGAACTACACTTAGAGGGACCTTATTTTGGAACCCTTTCATAAATAACACAAAAGTTTTTTTAGGACAGATGGTGGTTTTATTCCTGAAATAAATTGTTCTTTGATGTCTTTTACTAGTGTCTTAGATATAAGCCTCATTATAGTGTTCATATTGCTTCATACATTTAATCTTCTACATACAAGTTCAAGATAAATTATTTCTATCAAATGTTTTAACTAAATTGATAAACCAGATCACTTATAGTTGGTTCTTTAATTTCCATATAAAAATCCAGACGCTCTCTGTGTCTACATACTGTAACAGTATGTCTAAACCTTTCTTCATGTCTTACTCAGTTCTTCATATGTTATATGAAATGTGATTTTTTTTTAAATCTCAAGATGATAGTCTTTGCTAGGAAAAAAAAAACATAAAAATCTGAATAGTTAGTTAATTCTCTGCCATAGTTGGTCAATATTACTTCAAATCATAAATCTCATATATTAGAAAATTGAGTCATTCAAGTCTGTGTATTTGGATATCTAACTTTCAAACATTAGACAATGCAGTGAAGCTGTATACTTTAATGTGTTCTTGGGCTTTTTAATGAGTATATGTTCTGACCAATGGAACAATGAAGAAACTTTTGTGTAGAGATATGTTGACTTTAGTTTAAAAAATTTAAGTCTCTGATTTTCATTCTTTAATTCTTTTTTCTTTTCAGAGTCAACACAGACTGTTCAAGCTCTGCAGTATTCAACTGTTGATGGTCCACTAACAGCAAGCAAAGATTTAGAAATTAAAAATCTGAAAGAAGAGATTGAAAAACTAAGGAAACAAGTAGCAGGTAACTTTCTGAGGTTCAGCATTCATTTAGGATATTTATGAAATGATTTTACCCACTCTTAATTGTCTGTTGAGTGTTGTTGATGTTATGTTATGAGTTATGACACTGAAGAATAGACAAATAAAAATTAGTTCTTGTTTTATGGAATTCATAATTTGATCTGAAAAGTATATGGTTGCTATTGCTATAAATGAAGGGCTTTAGGGAAAGCAGAAAAGATACGTAGAGAAGACGTAGAAGGCACACACACTTAGCGGGAACAGAAGGGACTAATGCAACTACTTTAGTATTAGAATTTGTATATATGAGTGGAAAATAGATGTGAGGTTTGAAGAAGAGAAGGGTTGCTACAGAGAAGAGAGTAGCGTATATATGAACATCAAGTATCAAATAATGTATGTTAAGTACTATAAATATCTCTTAGTACTGACATTACTATGCCCTACAAAATTTCAGTATGTTGTACTTTTAATTTTTGCTCAAATGTTTTACATTTTTTCACTTCAATTCAAATTGAGAATTGTGTCATTTACTTTGAATGTTTGAAGAATTAACATATATTTCTCTAATTTGTTTTGCAATACTCTTTATGATTTCAGCTTTTTTTGAGTTGTTGAGGTTTATTTTATGCCTAAGATATGGTTATCTTAACCTATATTCCCCGAGCACTTGTGATGTATGTGTATTTTTGCTATTCTTTATGGTTTGTTTTATAAATATTTATTAGATCCTATTGGTGGAGAATATTTTTGAGGAGTTTTTTATAGTTGATTTCTAATACTGGTTTTCTGTCTAGTTATATTATTCATTATTAAGACATGCATGATTTCCCTCCTGTTGAGCAGGCCTTAAGTCTAATTAGGTAGCTAGCTGTTGGTTGCTACCAAGACGTGAGTGCCACTACTACATCCATAGGAATATCATGCGTAATGGTCATTGCTGTGGTTCATAGTCATACCACCGTCTCTTCATTGCCAGGTGGAGCAAAATTCTAATTCCCAATTTGTTCTCCACTGACACTGTGGAAACCTCTTATTCTTTACTAGTTGTTGTATTTTTTTAAACACCACTCTTGTGGGTATGCTTTGGCATTTCATCGTAGCCTCTGGTTGGAAATTCAAATTGAGTTCCCATGGTTGATGGAGGACAGTATAGGAATACAGAAGTTTCAGAGATCTGCCTGCTCTTGTCTCTTGAGTGCTGGGATTAAAGGTGTGTACCACACGCCATGTGGGTTTCTGTGATGTTTAAGTCAACTATAACACTAGTTTTTAAAGATTTTTTGTTTTATTTACTTGTTAATAATTTTGAAGAATGACAGGACTTTTCGTGGCCCACTTAATATGATACAAAGACCTAAAATGTCAGACACTTCTGGTCGTCTAAGACCAACCTGGGGCAGTGGCTCCGAGTTTGTTGTTTCACCCCAATGGAAATTAACGATAGAGCCTTCTTGTGCATAAACAATGTGGCAACAGCCTTTATTAAGTATTGTTATGGAAAAGTGAGATGAACTTTTTCAAGAGTTGCAAAAAGTATCAAAGAACAGAAAAGGTGTTGAATTTCCTTTGTCCAGGGTTTTTATAGTGGAATGATAGAAACTGCACAAAGACAGATGTACTCTCTTTGGAGACTGGTTAATTACCTGGAGACCAGTGTGCTCTGTGCTTGTCTTCCCTGAACCAATCAGAGAGACGATCATGTTTTGTTCATGCTTGCCCACACAGTTAGGAATAGTTGAAACCTGCCTTTATCCATCACTGTCTCTGGCTTAGTTATTGACCTTGACTGATTACTAGCTGTTAAGTTACTTTAACAATATTACTTCCTTTTGACCTTGCTGGTGCTTGCTAACTATTCATTATATTAAGCTTTTTTCTTTTTTTTCAGAGCCATTAAAATGTAGCCCAGTGTTATTGATTAGCTGTTTATGGGATGGGCTGGGGTTTCTTTCTTAAAAAAAGGTTCAGCACTTTAGAAGCCATTCTTTCTTATTACTTAGTCTATTATAAGTTATTTGCACTAGAAACAGTGTATTAAAAGCAAGAATGTGTAATAAGCAATCATGCCGTACATGTTTTTTCTAAAGGAAAAACATCTCATGGAGGTTAGCCAGCTGGTCTGTCATCATTGGCCTTGCTTCTTCAAGCCTGTTTGTCTCTTCTCAGGTCTGCTTGCCCATCTCAAGCAGGCTACAAGCCTTCGAATTTTTCTTAGTATTCCAGACTCTGATTTTAACCCTCTACCTTACTTTTCAATCTATATGCACTTCTCTCTAAAACACCTGAAAGTAACTTGTTCTCTCCTTGTGTGTGTGTGTGTGTGTGTATCTTTACTTTTGTTTAAGGGTTTTTTTAAATTTTACATATCAACCACAGTTCCCCTTACCTCTCATCAACCCCCCTCTTAGTTTTTCCCCCCACCTCCACTCATAGAGGTTTGGGCCTCCCATGGGGAGTCAATGAAGTCTGTCATATCAACTTGAGGCAGGACCAAGCCCCTTTCCCCAGTATCAAGACTGAACAAGGTATCCTTCTATAGGGAGTAGATTTTGAAAAGCCAGTTCTTATACTAGAGGTAAATCCTGGTCCGATTGCCAGAGACCCTACCAACTGCTCAAGCCACACAACTGTCATTCACATTCAGAGGGCCTAGTTTGGTTCCATGTAGGTCCCCCAGCTGTCAGTCCAGAGTCAGTAGCTCTGGTCAGCTGTCTCTGCGGATTTCCCTATCATGAACTTGACCCCTTTGTTCATATAATGCCTCCTCATTCTTTTTGACTGGACTGTGAGCCCAGCCCAGGCCTTAGCTGTAGATCTCTGCTTCTGCTTCATCAGCACTAGATGAATGTTCTGTGATGACAATTAGGATGACCCTCAATTTGATTACAGGGGAAGACCAGTTCAGGCACCCTCTCCACTATTGCTTGGAGTCTCAGCTGAAGTCATCCTTGTAGATTTCCTGGGGATCTCCCTAACACCAGGTTTCTTCCTAACCCTCTATCAAGATATCTGTTTCCTTGCTCCCCTTCTGACCCTCTACCAACTTTACCATCCCATTCCCTCATGATCTCTTCCCACTTCTCTTTACCTCCTCCTCATTCTCCCAGTTTACTCAGGGGAATCTTATCTATTTCCCCTTCTAAAGGGGATCAATGGATGCCTCTCTTAGAGTCTCCCTTGTTACCTAGCTTCTCTGAGGTTGTGGCTTGTAACCTGGTTATCCTTTGTTTTACATCTGATATCCACTTATGAGTAAATACATACCATGTTTGTCTTTTTGAGTCTGGGTTACCTTCACTCAAGATGGTTTTTTTTTTCTAGTTCCATTTATTTGCCTGCAAATTTCAAGATGTCATTTTTTTTTACTGCTGCATAATACTTCATTGTGTAAATATACTACATTTTAAAATTCATTTTTAGATTGTTTCCAGGTTCAGGCTATTATGAATAATACTGCTGTGAACACAATGGAACAAATATCCTTATGGTATGAAGGAGCATCCTTTGGCTATATGCCCAAGAGTGATATGGCTGTATTATGAGATAGATTGATTCCCAGTTTTCTGAGAAACCACCATACTGATTTCCAGAGTAGCTGGACAAGTTTTCATTCCCACCAGTAATGGAGTAGTATTCCATTTGCTCTGCATGTCCTCCAGCATAGGCTGTCATCAGTGTTTTTGATCTTAGCCATTCTGACAGGTGTAAGATGATATCTCAGAGTTGTTACCTTTCTCTGATGACGAAGGATGTTGAACATTTAAGTGTCTTTTGGCCATTTGAGATTCTTCTGTTGAGAATTCTGTTTAGATTTATACGCCATTTTTTAATTGGATTATTTTGATGTCTAGTTTCTTTATATATTTTAGAGATCACCCCTCTGTCAGATGTAGTGTTGGTAAAGATCTTTTCCTATTCTGTAGGCTGGCATTTTGTCTTATTGACCGTGATGTGTGCCTTATAGAGGCTTCCCAGTATCAGGAGGTCCCATTTATTAATTGTTTCTCTTAGTATCTGTAGTGGTGTTATATTCAGGAAGTGGTCTTCTGTGCCAATGCGTTCAAGGCTATTTCACCCTCTCTTTTCTATCATGTTCAGTGTAACTGGGTCTCTGTTGAGGTTTTTTTATTCACTTGGACTTGAGTTTGTTCAGAGTGATAGATGTGCAGGGTGATAGATATGGATCTGTTTGCATTCTTCTACATGTTGACATCCATTTATGCCCAGCACCATTTGTTGAAGATGCTTTTTTCCCCCCAATGTACACTTTTGGCTTCTTTGTCAAAAATCAGGTGCTCATAGGTGTGTGAATTAATATGAAGGTCTTCAATTTGATTCCATTGATTCACAAGCCTGTTTTTATGCCTTTTTTTTTTTTTTTTTTTAAACTGTGGCTCTATTGTAAAGCTTGAAGTCAGGGATGGTGATTCCTTCAGAAGTTTCTTTATTTTACAGGATTGTTTTGGTAATTCTGGGGGTTTTTTTGTTTTTTTTTTTTTTTCATGTAAAGTTGAGTATTATTCTTTTGAGGTCTATGATGAAATGTGTTTGGATTTTTGATGAGGATTGAATTGAATCTGTAGATTGCTTTTGGTAAGATTGACATTTTTACTATGTTGATCCTGTCTATCCAAGAGCATGGAAATTCTTTCCATTTTCTGTTATCTTCTTTAATTTCTTTCTTCAAAGACTTAAAGTTCTTATTATATATGTGTGCCATTTGTTTGGTTAGAGCTACTCCAAGATATTTTATGTTATTTGTGGCTATTGTAAAAGGTGATGTTTCTCTGATTTCTTTTTCATCTTATTTTATCATTTGTATATAGGAGGGCTACTAATTTTTTTTAGTTAATCTTGTATCCTGTTATATTGCTGAAGGTGTTTATCAGCTATAACACAAATTTCGATTGTACTGAGGGTAAAGGCTGAAATATCAGAGAAAGGAAGCACCACAGTCAAATCTCACCCAGCTATCTTCCAGCTTCCTCAGCCTTGCTCCTGGTAGCTTCTCCCTCTGATGTTTTCCTATGCTGTCTTAAATGCCCTTAAATACCAGCTGTATCCCATCCAGATTAGGATTAAAGGCAGAAACTACTCTATTTGGTAGCCAGCCTTGAACTCACAGAAATGGGCAGAAAGTTCTGTCTCTGGAGTTATGGGATTAAATCACCACTCCCAGGCTTTCCCTGTGCTTGGATTAAAGGTGTGTGCCATTGAAGCTCAGCTGTTTGGCCATGGACTCAAAGATCAAGAAATTCCTGAGCTGTCTGCCTAGGTTTTGACTGTGTGTTGATCTCTTGGTATTCCAGGTTTTATTAAATATGTAGCATATTACAATCAGCTGTAGAAGTTCCCTGATATAACTTAGGGGGTTACTTATGTATACTATCATATCATCTACAAACAGTGAAACTTTGACTTCTTCCAAATTTATATCCTCTTGATCTCCTTTTGTTGTTTTATTGTTCTGTCTAGGATTTCAGGTACTATATTGAATAGATATGGAGAGAGTGGACAGCCTTGTCTTGTTTCTGATTTTTGTAGAATTGCTTTAAGTTTCTTGCCATTTAGTTTGATGTTGGCTGCCAGTTTACTATACATTGTCTTTATTATGTTTAGGAATGTTTCTTGTATCCAAGATCTCTCCAAGACCTTTATCATGAGAGGGTGTTGGATTTTGTCAAAGGATTTTTCAGCATCTAATGAGATGATCATGGGGTTTTTTTGTTTGTTTGTTTGTTTGTTTATATAATGGATGACATTGACAGATTTTTGTATGTTGACCCATCCCTGTACCTCTGGGATAAAGCCTACTTGATGATGATAAATGATTCTTTTTGATGTGTTGTTGTAGACTGAATTTTCTGACCAGTTTGTTCAGCAGTCCAAATGAATCTTTCCTGCTACTGGCTTGGACCTGCAGCTCTACTTGGTCCCAAATAATAACATATTAGCTTATATTAATTATATGCTCTTCAGCTTATGGTTCAGGATTATTGCTAGCTAGCTCTCCATTTTAACTTGCCTCATTTCTATTAATCTGTCTTGCCAAGTGGCTCATGGCTTACCTGTACTCCATTACATATTTCTTTTTGGGCATCTGGATTGCTTCTTTCTTGACTCTGCCCTCCTTCTCTTGTATCTATGCTTAGATTTCCCCGCCCACTTCTAAGTTGCCCTGCCATAGGCCAAAATAATTTCTTTATTATCCAATGGTATTCACAGCATACACAAAGACATCCCATGTTTTCTTAGATTCAGTTTGCCATTATTTTATTAGTATTTTTGCATCAATATTTATGAGGGAGATTGGTCTGTAATTCTCTTTCTTTGTTGAATCTTTGTGTGGTTTGGGGATCAGGGTGACTATAACCTTAAAAAGAGTCTGACAATGTTCCTTCTGTTTTTATTGTTTGGAACAATTTGAAGGGTTTTGGTATTAGTTCTTTTTTGTAATTCTGGTAGAATTCTTTGCTGAACACATTTAACCCTGGGATTTTTTTTGGTTTGGAGATTTTTAATAACTGCTATATTTTTAGATGATATAGGTCTATTTAAGTCATTTATCTGGTCTTGATTTAATTTTGGTAAGTGATACCTATCCAGAAAGCTGTTTAATTTCTTTTAGGTTCTCTAATTTTATGGAGTATAGGTTTTGAAGTATGACTTAATGTTTCTCTGGATTTCCTTGGTATCTGTTATGTTTTCCTTTTATTTTCTGATTTTGTTAATTTAGATATCCTCTCTTTCTGCCTTTTTGTTAGTTTAGATAAAAGTTTGTCTGTCTTCTTTATTTTTCTCAAAGAAGCAGCACTTTATTTTATTGATTCTTGGTATTATTCTCTTTGTTTTGTTATGATTTTTTTTAGCTCTAGTATTTTCTTTGACCAGTGAGTTTATTTTCTGTATTGTATCTTCTACACCAGAGATCCTCTCTTTCATCTCTTGCTTTCTCTTGGTTATGCTTGCATCTGTAGTTTCTGTTCATTTGCTCAGATTTTCCTTTCCCAGCATTTCCTCAGTTTGTGTATTCTTTATTGCTTCTCTTTCAATTTTTAAGTCTTGAACTGTTTTCTTCATCTGTTTGGTTGCCTTTTCTTGGCTTTCTTTAAGGGATTTACTGACTTTTTTTTTTTTTTAGTCTTTTCTTTGATTTCCTTTAAGGGAGTTTTTTTTATTTTCTCTTTAAAGGCTTCTATAATCTTTGTAAAGTTATTTCTAAGATTGTTTTCTTCTGCTTCTTCTACATTGTGATGTTCAGGTCTTGCTGTTGTAGAATTGCGAGGTTCTGGTGGTGTCATATTGCTCTTTATGTTCTTGCACCAATGTCTACTCATCTCTTCCTCCTATGGGTGCAAGTGTTGTCTGTCTCAGGTAGCTATTCTTCGTTCAATCTGCTTTGGCTGTGTCTGTGTCTCAAGGAACTTCTCTTGGTTCTGTCTGAGCTCTTGGTCTAACCGGAGCTGTTGGATTCTGTGTCTCAGGGAGCCTGTGAGGTCACAGGGTGATGGGTGGGCTTAGGGGAGGGAGTAGGACTTGTAGATTACAGGGTTTGACAGGGTTGTTAGTGGGGATGCCTGCCAGCAGGAGTCTTCCATGCTGGCCTGCAACTGGGAAGCAGTGGGTGGATATAGAGTGGCAGAGGTTGTGCCCCTTTACCTAGATCCTAGAGACTAGGCTCTCTAGCTGGGCTGGGAGGAGAGTCATTCACATCTTGTTCCAATAGGATCTGGCAGTGTCTATGTCTCAGGGAGCCTCTGAGGTTGGATGATAGGGAATGGGCTTGGGGAGGAGGTGGGACTTGTAGATTGCAAGGTCCAACTGGGATGTTAGTGAGGATTGCTGTCCACAGAAATCTTTCCTGATGGCCTACAACTGGGGCAGCAATGGATGGGTGAGGTGGGAGCTCATGGCTTCTTCTATTCTGTATAAGAGCGCTGTCTTCTCCCACACTAATAGAGGATCTTCTCCCACACTAATAGAGTATCTGACAACCTTCTTTGGTGCTTTGCCTAAGAAGACCAGGATGGGAAAGCGGGGGAGCTGTGTTTCCTTATTTGTTTTGGCTTTTCTAGGTTGCTATCTTCTTAAGGTCTAATTCTGGGATATATGAAAAGAAAACCTGGGATCTCACTAGTTTTATTTTGTAGCTTCCAATGTTTCAGCTTGTCTAACTACATTTTATATTCTTCTTATTCATTGATCATTTATTCATTTTTAAATATAAGGCCCAGGGTTTTATTTTTTTCTTAATGGGAAATATATCAATTATATTTAAAAAAAAAAAATAGCAGTCACCAGAGTCAGCCTTTTAAGGTATGGATCTGTTCATGTTACTGCTTCAGTATGCATACATGTATTTTCAGGAGATTCTCCTTGCCTCTGGGATAAAGAATTTCTCAATGCTGATTAGAAGTCATTCATCACCATGCAGGTGTTTGTTTCTTCAGCTTTTCTAGTAACTGTTCCATTTGTTGTGCCCTGATTCTACCCATGTCAAATTATTTTTAGATCCCATGTAATGCTTATCTTTCATACATATTAGTTCCCCCACCTTCTATTTAATTTTTCTCTCCTTTCACTTGTCTATCTGCCAGAATCTGTCTGTGTATGCTTGTTCATTTGCTAAAAACTTTCTCACAACTCCTTACTAATCTTGAGTATGTTTTATTATTAATATACTTGTCTTTGTACTGCCTTCACCTCACCACAAGCTCTTTGAAAACAGGAGATTACACTGATTTTTCATTTTGTTCACTAGGATGCTCCAACTACCTGTAGAATTATACTTGACTCATTAAAAACCCAGATCAGTATTTGTTGATGAAAAAGTGAAATGCCATTTCTTTGAAACCATCTCTATTCTTTTCCTAAGATTCTGTCTCATCATATTAGTGCAGGCCCTCCTAACAAACTTCATTCTCTGCATAGCCCGCAGAGTATTGTCCTATCTTGGGAGATTGTTGTACCAGCCCCTCCTGGACTCTTTCTTTGTCTCACTCCCACTGTTCTAAATTCCATACTTACTGGGCTGCTCTTGATTCACAGTTTAAAAATTATTTCCCAATGGCAGAATAAAATCAGTAAAGTCAGTAAAAGTATTAAGAGAAAAGGTTAGTCCTCTTGTTTTGGAATCATTCTTAGCTTACAGAGTTTCTTGTTTTGAATATGTAGTCCTCCTACATTCTCTGTCTTCCATTTCTCTAGTACCCGTCCCTCCCTCTTTCCCTTCCTTCCTTCCTTCTTCCCTCCCCTCTCTTTCATCTTTTTCTCTCTCCTTCCCTTCTTTCCTCATCTTTTAGCTTTTTAAATTGTAAAAATATATTTATCAAAATCTATCATTTTAGTGTAATGCTCTCAAGAATCATCCATTTTGTAGGATATCTACATTAGAAATATCTACATCCTGCTTTTAAAAAGCTGAGCAATGTTTTATTGTATGCATATAATAGATTTTACTTTTGTTTTTATCTATCATTGGACATGTGGGTTGCTTTTGCCTTTTGATCATGAACACAAATTTAGTTATGAACACAAATTTACAGTTTTTGGCCAGGTTCCTGTTTTTTTTTTTTTTTTCTTCTGTTTTGGGGTGTATACCTCATAGTGAAACTGTGGATCATATATTGCTTTATTTTTTTCCAAAGGAATCCCTATTCCATTTTTTCACAACAGCTTTTCAGTTGTTTGTTTCCATTTAACAGTCATGCATTTTTTAAAAATTTATTTATTATGTATACAGTATACAGAAGAGGGCACCAGATCTCATTATAGATGGTTGTGAGCCACCATGTAGTTGCTGGGAACCGAACTCAGGACCTCTGGAAGAATAGTCAGTGCTCTTAATCTCTGAGCCATCACTTCAGCCCCAACAGTCATGTGTTTTTTAAAAATTTAAATAGATTCATTTTATTCTAGTTACCTCACAAATTAAAAAATCACACAACTAATTTAAGGAAGCCACTGGACCAGTCCCATACGCTGTTTATCTCAGTGCACTTGTATGCAGTGAGACCCCCTATTCTGAAGCATTAGGATGTCACTCCTTCACTGTCAGCCACAGTTCTAGTTTCTCATCCACCACATAAAGGATCACATTATCAACGGGTGGATATTCCTTATTTGGAGTTGCATTCTTTATTTATTTGCTGGGTTCTAGAAACTGTAATGGGCACTGGAGGCATGATGGTAAAATTGAAAATAAAGTTATATACCTTATTCACTACTGGACTCAAGCTCATTGAGCTTTGAAGGAGGAAAGTGTCCTCAGATCCTCTTTGAGCAAGATCTGTGCATATAAGACACAAGTAACTGATGACTGACTTCATATGGTACTTCCTTGTAGCCATATCTTCTATTGTGATTTCTAGGATTTTGCCAATACATTTTTTAGTACATTCTGAATTCTCAGAAGACTGAGCCAACACTTATTTTTCTACTGTATATCTAGTGTCTATATCAGCTCCTGGTACCATATTAATGTTAGAAAATATACATTAGTTGAATATCTACAGATAAAAAATTGAAAATGTCGGTCCTCTTTTTATGAAATATAAAGGTTATTTTGTTTTGTAAGTGAGATTTTATTATGTATAATTCACTTTTTAAACTCCCTGTTATTACCGTGGTATTGGACATCCAAGTCCCATGTACTGCCTCCATCTCTACTAACATAGGACCAGTCCTGGTGTCTGCTCAGCTAATGGACCAGCAGTTATAGAAGAAGCCCATCTGTGCTGGCAAATTGTATTATAAAACCTGAAATGAGGAAAAAGTGAATAGAAAAATGGGTTGCCATTTCCAAAACATCTTGATCATCACAGTGATCTCCTAATGAAACTTATATATTCTTTCCAGATTCTGTCTTATCTTTTTTCCTCATATAATGAAGGCTTTTATTACTCATGTTTCGATGAGACACTGAAAATATTAAAAGACTGATAATTTACTGATATAGATGTGAATTCTGTATAAAGATGTATACATTCTTTAAAGAATAGATTTCATATGTGGAAATGGGTCAAATAAATAGACAAAAGGGATTTTTACAATATGAGATGAAGAGAAAATCACTCATAGTTACATTTCTCCAAAATTACAAAGTTTTTATCTTGTTTATAATTAAACTTCGGTTTTTGTGGAGTTAGTGAACACTAGACTACTGAAGTGATTTATTTTTTTGTATATTTAAATGATTAATATAGTAGGCTTCATAATGGAAATTAAAAATTCTACCTCTACATGCAGTGTGTATAGGAAAATAAAGTTAGAGTGTGGTTATTGTGTTTTAGTCAACATTTGAAATGCTGGTTTTCCTTAGGTGGTTCCTAAAGGAATATACTGATGTACATATTTACTGCTTTTAGTTTTAAAGTACCTTGTTAGCATTTCACAATAACATACTTGTAATGTCCTTAAAGCAGTCCTTTTCTTCATAAAGGAGTGTGAATGATAGCTGTCTCCTATTAAAACCCACTAGCCTGAATTACTGTTGTCTTAAAATAGACCATCTTTAAAATACTGTACAAAAGTTATGCAAGTTGAATGTACACCTTGGTTTTAATAAACATAGGCTTATTTTCTATATTAGTTTTAAATAATTTAATAACTTTGATTTTTAGAAAAAAATCCTGTTATTTGGCAGTAAGTAATTTTTCAGTTGAGGTCTTTGGTGACTTATTCAGAATATGATTAATCTGTTTTATAAAATTTTTCCAAATGAAGAGAGCTACTAATAATGCTTTTAATCCAAAACACATAGGGAAAATAAAATAAAAATTAACTTATCTTTCTAAATAAATACTGCTATTTTTACTATGCTTATCAGTATTCTACTTTTATAAATTCTGTATGTCTGAATTAAAGTTTGTGGTTTTTTATTTTTTATTTTTTTAGAAGTGAATCATTTGAAACAACAACTTGAAGAAGCTAATTCTGTGAGACGAGAGCTAGATGATGCTTTTAGGCAAATCAAGGCTTTTGAAAAACAAATCAAAACTTTGCAGCTGGAAAGAGAAGAACTGAATAAGGTATGCATATGTGAATGGACCCTTCAAACTATTTCTACATGTTTTGTCATGTGTCACCTTTATAGTTAGGGTATCAGAAATATTCCTAATAAATGACAGTGTATATTTTTATAGAAATTTGAAATGAAATTTGCATGCTAACCTAAAACGTTAGTTTTAAATGGCTTAATTTTTTTTTAAAGATTGATTTTATTTTTAACTAAGGGTATCTTTGTGGGGTTCTACGCACATAAGTGAATGTTCCTGTTGAGACCAGAGGCATTCTATCCATTGGCACTGAAGTTATAAGCAGTTATATGTTGTCTAATGTGGAAGCTGGAAATTGAGCTTGGGTCCTCTGCAAGAGCAGTGGGTGATCTTAACCACTGAGCCATCTTTCAACTCCTTACATTTTTAATAATTATTTGGTGGATGACATTTTTCATTAGCTAGTATTAAGAATACTCAAATTCTTGAGGTTTTAAACTTCAAAAATCTTTGTTCACAAAGTTAAAAACTTTGACTTGGAATGTTACTGAAAAAGACATAATAAAAACAACTAGTAGAATCTAATGTCTATCAAAATTTTAAATACAGATTTTATATTGTAAATAATATTGTACTTTTAATTTGTATTTTCTAATTTACAATGTGATCATGTATCTTTGACACATGTTCATTATATATTTTCATTATAATTTACTGGTATGAACACTAATAGATTATAATTTAAAATATCTGCCATGATTTATTTAGTCATTCTTTAAATGTTATTTTCTGTTTCATAGCAGCATGGGGGTTGGGAGAGGAACTAGTTATTTTTATAAGAACTTTTTGTAACCTTTAAATGGTACTACGCATTGCAACAAAATTGATTTGCAACTAAGGTTATATAACATCCCAATAGAGAAAATAGGAAAAGACTTGGACCTCATATTGGTAAGTACTGTGAATGTCATTAGCAACAACACACCGGATTAATGGCAGTAGTAGATAGAAGTTTCTAGTACAAAATAAATTGTACTTAATGATTTGATATACAAAATACTGATTGATGTAGAATGAAGTCCTTCTGGGGGTAAATTATAAGTCTTACTATCAGTAAGAAAATGAAATTTAAATAAACCAACCTTATGTTGATAAGGGAGCTGTTACAGAAGAAATTGAATTAGATGAACACACTTTTAGTTTCTACTTTCTGCAGTTTTGAGTTTTAGTTTGTATAGATCCATCTAAACCCACAGGCAGTATAATAGCACTTGGCATTTATGACAGCTTTTTTTAAAATAATAATGTAGATTATTGGTTTATGAGTTTATATGTATTGGTAGTACTATAAAGTCAAATTTGGTTAACATAATAAACATAAGATTCAGATATCTTGATTTTTAGGAACACATTTTTGGCAGTTTTTAGTACATTTTAGTACTAAAAGTTCTGTTAGTATATTTTCAAAAGACATTACTGTTCAAAAGAAACATTTTATACCATTAAGGTATAATGATAAATAATGAATAAGTCATTTGGTTAATGGCCTACTGGCAGGAAGAAAAATTTTATTTTCTTTGCAACCTAACCAATACTTATTTATTTTTGTCTTTTTTGTAATAACCATTCTGACAGTTGTAAAATGATATCTAATTCTGATTTTGCTTTTTATTTCTATGATTATTTATCTTGAATATGTCTTTATATAGCTGGCTCTTATATGTCTTCCTTGGAGCACTGTCCACTCCTCTTGAAGGGGATGGTAATATATACTTGTTCTTTCTGAGAAGGCCATTAGCCAGACAGTAGTCTCATAAATTCTAAATGTCCATTCAACCAACCAGATCAAGAGATACAACTCAGACCTCAATTTTTGACCAGTGATCAAAAGCTCTGCTACTGGTTATGAGAGAGTGGTTCATTCCTATTAAACTCCAAACCTACCAATGCCTAACTAGCTGCCTGATGATGTGTTCTGAGAATTAATTTTTTTTTCAATATGGCTAACCAGTTATGTGTGAAGAGAACTCGTTCTTTTCTCAGTTGTGCAGTGGTACCTCTGCCATATAGCTAATTCTCTCCTAAGCTAGTCTATATCCCTTGAAAGCTGTGATGGAATTTAATTGAAATTATATTTCATCACTGATAAATTATAGAATTAACTGTACTCCATTATATTAAAATTTATGTATGTATGTTTATTATTATCTTAATATGCACATAAATAAGCACATAGCAGATTACTATCATCATTTGTAATCAGTAGATAGCATCAGTTTTGATCTCCTACACAATTCTGAAAACTAACTAAATACAACTCTTCAAGTGAGGAATCTGTACTATAGATTTTTAACTTCCAAAATGTTTGTCCAGGTGTTAATATCAAAGAAAAAGGCAATGGTGCTTGTTACCCCCTTTTTTTTTTCCCTAAATCTTCTAGGAAGTCTAAAGAGAAATGTTTTAGACCTTTTCTCTGTGCCTTTGGAATAAAAATTAACTATTTTAGGCCTCAGTTAATCTTTGAATAAACAGCTTCACTAAAGAAGCCCCTATAGCCCAGGGCATATGCAGCCTCACCTTGAAATGCCTCTAGAAATAAAACGATCTTTTTCACTATTGAAATTTTTCATGAATTACTTTCTATGGCTCACATTTAGGAAAAGCTTCAAGTTTCAGTGACATTTGTTTAGGTGAGCTAATTGTACAAAACATGAAAGCTGTTTCTGTCCAGTGCCACAGTCTTTTTAAATTATTTAAATTGTATAATATGACCCAATTGGTAAAATGCTTGGCTGGCATGTACAGAGCATTGTGTTCAATCCTCAGTACTGCCTAAACAGACATGCTGATGACAGTAATCCCTGCAGAAGGGAGATGTAGACAAAAAGATGAGACATTCAAGGCTGACCTCGGCTACCTGGTGTTTATGGTGTGTCTAGGATCCCTGAATCCCCTGTCTCAGTAACAAGAATGAATAAGCAAGCAAACAAAGGGTGCTCTATGTTATTTTACTGTATTTTAAATGTTTTTAAATTTTTTTTTCTTCCTTCTTTATTTTTTATTTATCAAAAAAAACACAGTAAAAAGAATTTAAAATGTGGAAGAGTTAACAATAACTATACAGAGGATAAGAATGATAGGCATGGCTTATCAAGGGAAGAAATACAAATTGCTACACCTATATTTTCTTTGTGTTCATCTTTCCCTCTGAATTTTTTTTTTCCATCCCTGTATATCCTTATTCAAGGTCTCTTCCCCCTCCCAACACATCTGGTCATTTTTTTCCTCTGCAACTCCCCATCCCCTCCCTGGACAGGGAGCAGACAGTCCTATGGTCCCACTGACCCAATAATGCTTAGATCAGTCTCCACTTCTGGCCAAATCCAGTTCTTTCCCTCCTCCCTCAAGAGTGAGTCAGGTGTTCCTCTAGGTGGAGTGGGATCCAAAGGGTCAGTCCAGGGTGTTTCTGATCCCAAGCTGTTCCGTGGTTGTGGTTTGCCGCTTGGGCGTGTTTTTTTTTTTTTCTTGTTTGTTTGTTTAGAGACCACTAGTGAGTGAGTACATCCCCTGCTTATCTCTCTGAGTTTGTGAGACTTCGCTCAGGAGGATATTCTCCAAATCCATCCATTTGCCTGTGAATTTTAGAATATCATTTTTCCTTACTGCTGAGTAGTATTCCATTGTGTAGATGTACCACAGTTTGTTAATCCATTC
>PVIH01004691.1:0-114797 GCA_004025045.1 Sigmodon hispidus | reverse complement strand
TTGGTGGGAATGTTTTTAAATTTTATGTTTTCTTTCTGGCTTTTGTTAGCAGTTAACACTGCAAACACTGCTCAACTCATTAATTGGATATATTTTATATTTTTTCAAGATATTCTATAAATAATAACTACTTTGTTTCTGACTTGGTTTTTTTTATAGTTTCCATTCTTTGTAAGCTTACTGTTTTAGCTGGGACTTCAGAATAATGCTGAACAGAAATAGTAACATTAGGCATCAACCTGTTGATGATTTTAAAGAAAATGCCTCAAACATTTTACTACTAATGCTTGCTATATATGTTCTTGTAAAAGATTTTCCAATAGGTTAAAATAATTGCTTTCTATTTTTATTTTGCTATTTAATTTTTACTACTAGGTATTGAATATATATAGTGTTCATTCCTTTATACCATTTATATGATTCTGCTTTAAAACTTTGTATGGTGAATCATATTAACAGAGCTTTTGTAATATGCAACATGTTTTTTAGTTTGAATTATCTATGTATCATTTTTTTATGATAATGTAGGCCATGTTTCTATAGATTATGTTTAATGGCAATGTTTTAAATGCTATTCATGTATATTTATATATACCACATACATGTGTTATCTTCACAACCTTGAGTTACATATTAGTTTATTAGTCCTGTTTGACTAATACTGAAGCTGAATATTGAGGTGTTAACTAGCTCAGGGTCATTGGCAATAGGAAGTGGTAAAGTTATCATTTCTATATATGTTGAGTCTAACTATAAAGCTTATTTCTAGGGATTTCATAGATTACTGGAAATGATTTGCTCATAATAAGGTTTTTTAATCACTTAGTGGGCCTACACTTTGACTTTTCTTGACTGTTTTTATTATTTTTTAATTTTAAGCAGTTTATTTTTCACAACATAATAAATCCAAAATATTATAACATTTTTTATTATGAATAAAGTCATATTTTTTATCCATGTACCCCCTTGTTCAGACTCCCTTCCCCCTCTCTCCCCTCCCAGTCAATCACTCTTCTCAGCATGGCTAAGATCTAGTGTAGTATCTGTTCTTGACTGTTTTTAATAGAAGATCATGCTAGTCTCAGAAGGGGTGAGAGAGTATGCTTCCTTCTTATTGGGAACATTACACATATTTTTTTATTTGGACTCATGAAATCTGTCTCTTTTTTCCTTTCTATTTTAGACTGTATTTCCTGTAGTTGAATTGGGGGTGCTCTTTTGGGGTACCACCACCCAGATCCCAAATAAATACACAGAGGTTTATTATTTCATTATAATAAGCCATGCCATAGCTTGGCTTTTGTGGGGTTTTTTTTCTTTTTTCTTTTCTTTTTTCTTTTCTTTTCTTTTTTTGGCAAGCTTTTCTTATATTATCTCATCTATCTTTTGCCCCTGGGCTTTTACCTTCATCCTAAACACTTTTCTTTACTTCTCACTTTATAGCTGGCTGTGAGCTGACTGGCGGCCCCCTGATGTCCTCCCCTCCTTTTTTTCTTGCTCCTTGATCTTCCTTCTCAGATTTCTCCTTCTATCTATTCTCTCTGCCTGCCAGCCCTGCCTATCCTTTCTCCCGCTTTGCTATTGGCCGTTCAGCTCTTTATTAGACCACTAGGTGTTGTAGACAAGAAAAGTAACATAGCTTCATAGAGGTATACAAATGCAACATAAAAGAATGCAACACGTCTTTTCAGCATTAAAAAAAATTTCACAGTATAAACAAGTGTAACACATCTTAAAATAACATTTTACAACAATTTTTTCATATAGCTTTATTGCAGCACCAAGTTTTAGTATATATGAAGCAGTGTGTTGCTTTTTAATTTAAAAAATAGTTTTAAATATTTTTGTATTGTTCATTTTTCTCCTTGACAAATTGTTTTCTTATAAATGCATATTAAAGTTTTTCCTGCAGGAAATTGTATTATTTTTTGTTGGTTTATTATTTCACTGCAGTGCCTTGAAGCATGTCAATTGTGTGTCTGTTTGAATTCTACTGTGCTTTGCTTCACGGCTTAGACTTTAGTGTTATTTTTAAAATATTCAATGTACATCATTGAAAAGAGTATATATATTCCCAAGACAGTATGCAAACTTCTATATATAGAAAGCTTACTAGAACTCTTCAAACCCTTTTGTGGGGGGAGGGAACTTAAGACTGAGCCCAGTTTTATAGCCCAGGATAGCCTTCTTCTTAGTGCATAAAGTTTGAGGCTGACCTTCTTCTTAGTGTATTGAGTTTGAGGCTCAACCTCAATCTAACCCTCCTAAATGTTGGGTCTATAGGCATGGGCTCTACTTCAGCTTGTCTTTATAGTCACTGTAAATAACTATATATTGTTGATAATCGATGAGTGAGAAATTGAAATGCTTGCAGTGGTGATTAATGATTTATTTTCTACTGTTCCCTGGTTTGGGCAATTTCTTTTGATGTACTTTACGATTACCTTACAGAATTCACTAAATGTTAGAATGGTATGTTTTTCTTTCTATTGAGTTCTGTGATTGTTAAGTATTACTCCCTCTTCTAACAATGCTTTTTTACTAAGATCTAGCTTTTGTTTGTCTGGTATAACTAACTGCCTTTGGTGAGTTTGAGGCTTTTTATCTATTTTGATTACTGATGTGTATGGATATGTTTCTTATTTTTCACTTTTATTTGCCATACTGTGCTTCATTTGTGTCCTTATTTTAATAAAATATAATTGTGCTAAAAATGTATGTAACATAATATTTCCCATCTTACCCATTTTGAGCCATAGTTCCTGAGTGTTAAATATTGCTATGAATCCAGTTTCCAGAATTTGTTTGGTTTGGTTTTGCTAAGTCATTTCTTATTCTTTGTTTATGTTTTGATTTCTACTAGTTCTGGCCTTTGGGTATTTGCATTAGAATTTTACTATGCTTTTAACAAAATCAAAATATGTTAAACTGGTCATCAAAATTCTTAAGGGCCTTTAATTCTGTTATTTTCTTCCAAATTATATACAGTCTTCACAGATATTTAATGTGTATATTTACTGTTAACTATAAATCAGACATTTAAAATAATATAATCTATGCACATTTTTTCACATCTACTTGTACCAGACTGTTAGCCCTCTATTTCTATTATGTTCCATTGTCTTTCTAAAGCCGTTTTTCTTTTTCCTGAAATAAAGGTGTAGAGTTTCCTTTAGTGCAAATCTGATAGTGGTAAGCTCTGTCAGTTTTTGCTATAATTTAGAGTATACAGTATCATTTTCTTGTTTCTGAGTGTCTTTTTACTTTTTCTGTTACTACTTGTCTCTTTTGTTTGATGGACAAATTTTGGTTTTCTGAGAGAATAGTATAAATGATTTGCTCCCATCACAAATTTCTATTTATTTTAAATGTATTTATTTCATTTTGTGAATGTGTACATATATGCACATGTGTCTTTATGCACATGTGTGCACCTGCTGTCGCGTGGGTATAAAGGTCAGATTAGCAATTTGAAGAAGTCAGTTCTGGCCATCTTGCAGGACTCAGGAATCAAATGCCCTTATCCACGGAACCATCTCACTGGCCCCCCACATTCTTTATTTCTTTATTATTTTTAATTTTACATGCATGAGTGTTTTGCTGGCACTGTTTGTATGCCTAGTGCCCAAGGAAGCTAGAATAGGGCATAATTTCTCCTGGAACTGTAGTTACAGATGGTCATGAGCTGCCCTACATGGGTAGCAGATATCAAACCCAAGTTCTCTGGATGACTACTTAGTCAGTGCTTTTCACTGCTAAATCATCTCACCAGGCCCCAGAGTTCTTTGGAGATTTTTATTTTTGTTATTCAGTTTAATTTTTACACATTTCTGGGTTTAGGTTTGAATTTCTTTTTTTTTTCTTTGTAACTATAAAGATTTCTATGTTACAAATGTGTGTGCTTTTAATTTTGGTGCATATTTCTTTAATGTCTAAATGTTACATTCTTTAGTAAACCAATGGAATAGTTTCCATTAGTCTTTTCTCATTTCCCAGTTTTTATGATGACTCCTTTTATTTTTTCCTGTGTCTCATACATATCAGTCTTATGCCAGTGTCTAATGATGTCTAAATACTTCCAGTGTTTGTTTTTGTTTCTTATTGCTGCCATTGATTCCTTATAGTGGTTTTGTTCTCTGGTTTATTGGAAATCTGTGGATATGGGCTCATGTTGATTTGCTGTTAATATCTGAATAAGCCAAATGTCCTTGAAGCTCCTTCCTGCAGTTGCACTGACCTGAGTCTTCTAAGCACCTCTGAATCAGTAATCTCAGATTTAGGGATGTTTCTCCTTGTTATTGGTCTAGGACTTAATTTCTCCAGTTGGAAAAAAAAAAACACAACTGTTTATTGTTTATTATGTGCAATTATTCAATTTAATTAAAATAACTTTCAAGTATTTATTAAACTTTACAAATTATTTTGAACATCATAGTTTATATTTCTACATTTTATGCTTTAGCTGCCTCTTTGCACTTGTATGTCAGCATAAAAATTTGAGAGTTGGTGCCGGAGAAGGCTCACTGATTTAGAGCACTGGCTTCTCTTGCAGAGTTGGGTTCTGGTTCCCTCATTTGGACTCAACAGGTTCTTGGTACACAGGTGCACATATATATTACAGGCTAAACACATATGCACATAAGTAAAAATAAATTTTAAAAATGAGTTTGAGAAGGTAAACAAGGCATCATTCCTTTAGAAGTAGTCCATTTCCTTTAGTATTTTCCTGAGGTGAATAATTTTGGATCTTCATGACTTAATAGTAACTACTTTCATGGCCAATTGTGGTCTCTGGGTTGCAGATTTGGTAACGTATATTCTTTTTACAAAACTGTAGGAACTAGTCCAGGCTAGTGAGCGTTTAAAAAACCAATCCAAAGAGCTGAAAGACGCACACTGCCAGAGGAAACTGGCCATGCAGGAGTTCATGGAGATCAATGAGCGACTAACAGAATTGCACACCCAGAAACAGAAACTTGCTCGGCATGTCCGAGATAAGGAAGAAGAGGTGGACCTGGTGATGCAAAAAGCTGAGAGCTTAAGGCAAGAGCTGCGCAGAGCAGAAAGAGCCAAGAAAGAGGTCAGTAGCCAGGCAAATCCCATAGAATCTGTGGAGCAGTGCTTTGAACTGCACTTAGAGATTAGTGAAGTAATGTGCATTGCACTCTTTAAGTTTTGTAAAAAGTTATTTTGTAGCTTGGTACTATAAACTACTGTTAATCTCACCATTTGAGCTATAAATTTTCTCGAGGAAAGGTACTTTGCAAAACTAACCATGTAATCTGCCCTTTTTATTTTGAAGCTGGAAGTTCACACCGAAGCTCTAATTGCTGAAGCATCAAAGGACAGGAAGCTGCGTGAGCAGAGCGAGCATTATTCTAAACAACTGGAAAATGAATTGGAAGGACTGAAGGTATCACTTGACCTTTATGCCTCCTGATGAATTTTCTTCTCTGCAAGCTTGATAAGAATGCTAACTTATTAACCCTTTTTGGTGACAAATGAAAACTACCTGTACTTCCAGTCTATTACTCTTAATTCTCATTCTTACTAGTAGGGAGCTGATAGAGATTTGCTTGCCATATTCAAGTTGGTTTAGTGGAGAGTAGAAATCCACCAAGGACTGCCTGCCTGAACAAGATTATGGTAATCTGAATGCATGTTGTATAAGATATCAAGATTTCCTGTTTGCCATTTTTCTCTTGTGACAAAACATTTGATTAAGGCAACTTAAGGAAAGGAATATTTGTTTTGGCTGACAATTTGAGGATGTTGTTCATCATGGCAAGGATGGCATGACAACAAGCTCTTAAGGTCACATTACATCTGTAGTCAGAATATAGAGAAATGAATGCTGGCAGTCATCCTCCTCTGCTCAGGGCAGGACTCTGAGGACTCTAAGCTTTGTCTTCCCACGTAGGTTAACCTAATCTAGAAACTCCCTCATAGACAAGCCTGAGGCTTTGTTTCTTTGGTAAATCTCAAGCCCATGAAGTTGACAGTCAAAATTAGCCATCATGCCACTACCTGTTTTATAAGTGACCTGAGAGAGGGCAGCTCTGGCCAGATGACCCAAGGACACTGTCAGTAGGACAAAATGACAGCCTACAGAATGGGAAAAGATTCTCACCAACCCTAACTTTCATTTGAGGAAATTGAAACCAGGAAGAATGAAGAGTTTTGTAGTCATATTGACAATGTGTAATCTAAACTAGGTTTTATAATTTTTAGTGCTATGTTAATTATAGCAGTATGCTATTCTTTTTTCTATGATAAACATTGCTACATTGAAAACTCATAATTACATGTCAGATTTGATATTATAATAGCACTATGTAGTAAATAATACATTTAAAGTCTTTATATTAGGGTCTAACACTAAAACGGCTTAAAAATGGGCTGTGGAGATGGTTTAATCAGTAAAATGCTTGCTATGAGGTATGAAACCTGAGTTGAATCCCAAGTACCCACATAAAAAGCCAGGAATAGTGTAATGTGTCTGTAACCCCAGTGCTGGGGAGATAGAGATAGGTGGATCCCTGGGTTTTGCTATAGCCAGTGAGTCTAGCTAATCATCAAACCTATGTCCCAGTAGAATACATGAAATAAAAAAAGGGAACAGCTTCTGAGAAAAACATTCCTTAAATGGGCTCACTAAGTGTTTGCTATGACTATGAACATACTATGTGTAATGTCCTTAGATTATTTTGCTTACCTTTAGCATAGAAATTTCCTTTTTTGGCCAATATCGTCTTTATTATGAGATTCTGGTTCATTTGGTGTAAAATAAACAAAGGACAGTGATAGCAGGTGATAATAACTATAATGATAATAGTTGTTGGGTTTTGTATCTTAATTTGACTAAGTTTTTTTAATAAAAGGCAATTATATCAGTTCTAGAAGATTTTTCAAAATGCCATTGACTCATGAATTCTTGGTTTAGGGACCTCTTTCTCAAAGTGTAAGTGCGAGTTAGGCCAGCAAAGGTGGGAACATTCCTGGCTAGGGAGCTGGAAGTGGGTTAGTGTTGTGATACTCTACTAGCTTCATATAAATGGTGTTCTGCGTGACCCTTGTGTGAAGACAGTATTACAGTATCAATAGGTGGAGGGTTTTTGTTTGTTTGCTTGACTTTGCTTTGTTTTAATCTCTGATAGAGGGGAAATAACTTGTTCTCACTAACCTTCTCTAGGTTTACTACCTTATTTTGTCCTGTATAGTTTTGGGATTGACCTAACTGGGGATTAAGGAACAGGAAAACTGGGATTGAGGTGGGGGGGCTCTGATAGAAGCACACCAGCAGCAGCTGGGAAATTCACACCTCACAACCCCATAGAGAAGGCAGAGGGGTTTAGCTGACCTGAGTAGATCTCTGTGGAGCAGCACTCTCAGGTTTCAGTTACCCAGAAGGTCCTCTTTGATAGTTTCTGCAAACACTGATTTTAGCTAAAGGTTGACCTTTTGTAAACACTTACTTAGGTCTGATATCTTAATGAAAGCCTGCCACAGAAGGAAAACTACACAAAGAGGGCTGGAAGTAAAAGCTCAGTGGTGGGATACTTGCTGAGAGGTTTAACTTTTAGTGTCACTGATAGTGGACCAGAGTGATTTTAACAGACTAAAGAGAAAAACATGTGCAGTAGGAGTCCTGCTTCTGACAGTGCAGAGCATCAATAGAATTATGGGGTACTGAGCAACATTATGACCAATAGTCCTTACAGGTATGGACTGTAAAATAGTTGAACGCAAGTATGTGTGGTAAACTCAGGAGATGACCATGGGGTAAGCCACAAAACAAATATGAGTAAATGTGAAAAGATTGAATTCCTGCAAAGAGTCTTCTCTAGTTACAAAGAAATGGAGCTGGAAACCAACAGAAGAAAAACTGGGAAGCTCAAAAATATATGAACGTTAAAACACCTGAGCAGGGGACAAAACACAAGGAAATTAGGATGGGAGTTGGAGCACTCAGATAATATGACAGTGTCATTCAAAGGGGACAGAAGGGCAAGCTAAACTCCGAGATAACAGAAGGAGAGAGCGGAGAGCTGAGCGTGGTGAGGACACAGGTGATGGCTGCACTCAGGAGGTACAAGTGGAGATAAGAAGAACAGGAGATCAAGGTCATTTGGGTGCATAGTTAGTCAAAGGTCAGCCTGGGTTACAAAACATTAGATCAAAAATAATAAAATAATGAATAAAACATAATAGTGAACCTAAAACTGTTTGAGAAGATTGACACACTAGACAAACCTTTAGCTAGACAGAACAGAAAAGGGACAGAGGAGGAAGGGAGGGTGCAGATATCTAAAATCAGAAACAAAAGGAGTTGTTTTACTTCTGGCCAACAGAGAATAAAAGAACTGGATACCACTAGAAGAGATGACCTAGATGAAATGGGCAAATAACCAAAAAAGACTCCAAATGAAACAGAAAGTCTGAACAGATATATAGAAAATAAAAAAATGAATTTTTAAAAAAATGTTCTGACAGCATTCATTACCAGACTTCCCACTAGTGAACTACCAGACACGTAAAGAACAGTTACCTGAACAAAACAATCTAGAGAAGAAAATAGTTATTTTGTCTATGATCTCAGAGGTTTCAGTTGATGTTGGTGGCTCTGATGATCATATCCCGTAGTGGGCCAAGACTGTTCAGTCATTAACGCAGACTGAGAGACCAGCTCTCCCTGTGCCTAGGGTAGTGGAAAGAGTGCCCCAGAGTCATGCAGGAAAAAGGTATAGGGCCAACACACGTGTTCTTCAGGTAACTTTCCTTATTACTGCATTTTCACTTCTCATGTTTCTATCTCTCTCCTTAGTCTCTTCTTTTTACTCTCTTGTTTTCTTTTCCCATTCTTCTTTTCACACAAAACTTTAGCTATTCTATGAGCTAATATTGAAAGTCATTTTACATTTCTTAAGTAAACAATAAAGATACAACAGCACTATAAACACATAAAAATATTACAACTTTTTGTTGTTGTTCAGACATGAAAAAGCCATGCTGAACATAGCCAGAGCAAGGCTTCAGTGTCAGCCAGGTTCCTTGATGTATAGTCTGTGAAGCAGTGAGAAAGGCATGTAGCAGGACAAGAGACAGTGACCTAGGAATTGTTCAAATACTTAAGATATATACTTTTACCTTGCATAGACAGTTAGCTGGACCTTGAATTTTATAACACAAATATGAGGTTAGCAATATGTGCAGAAAGCTAATTATTAAGACTGTGAGTTATGTTTATATATGTTATCTATTAGGCCTTTTCTGTCAGGAAAAAAAATAAAACTGGCACTGAAATTGTTATGTGCCTGACCTTACTAAACTCCTGGGAACTTGTCCTTGAGCACTCCATCTCCATGGCATCTAGTCTTATTTTGAATTTGCTGAGATCTTAGTTAAAGGCCTGGCTGTTACATGAAAGTATATTTTATTCATCAAAATTACATGAAATAAGAAAAAGTCATCCTTCTGACAAGTCACTGACAATAGTGCTCAAAAAGTGTAAAACATATCAAGGGGCTATGGAAAGAATCCATAGCTATTCTTTTAGGGAGAAAAGGTGGTGGCACATAACAATGTTACATACAGAAAACAATCGGTATCCACAGCAAGTCATTCCATTGCCTTTTCCTAGTAGGGCCAGTAGACAAATATCCCTACAGATTTTGCCTAATAGGGCCAATATCATGAATGCCATATAATGGGACTCCTCTATGGACTTTGCCTAATGGCTTCCTCAACACAGAGTCATTCGTATGGTAGATTGACCTGTAATATATTGGCTATCATCTGCTGTATACTCCCATGGCCCTCAGCAAGTCATGAATTTATCAATAGAATAATCCATTGATATGAACAGAGCCTTCTTGATCTGACAAACCCTTTAGTAGTGCTACCAGTGACGTCCCAGCCTTCAACATATAAATTCTTGGGAGGCCAGCATTGCCCTGCATGCCAAAGCCAGAGGAAAACAGTACAAGGAACTTACAGGAAACATTCCTTATGAATATATGTACACAAATACTCAGCAAAATGCTAGCATACTAGAATACTGAATTTTATAATATCTAAAAGTATATTATAAAATATAGACATCTCGACCAAGTAAGATATATCTCAGAAATGTAGAGGTGGTTCAGAACAAGAAAAAACTTTGAGTGACTTTTACTAAATTTGTTCTTTGACAGTTTACATATAAATAGTACATGTATTTACTGGTAACCACCGTCTGTCTTCTCTTAGCTCCCTCCCATTATCCCCTCTCCCACACTCCAGTTCATGGAGCTGTTTTGCTTGTTTGTTTTGACTCTTTTGTGACCCACTGATTTTAACCAGGGGGACCTGTATAACCATGATGGAGCTGTACATTTGAAGCCTATGGGCTTCTCAGTGGGTACACAGCTGAAGATAACGGCTACCCTTTGCTAAGAACCCATTCATTAGTTCAGCATGGGACATAGAGCTCTGTGAGCCCCTCCACAGTATGTGGTTAACATGATAAGCCCAGTCTTGTACAAGGTGCATCACAGACAGCTGCAGCTACACTTGTAAGATTATAAATTGCAAGTGGTTTTGGTTGTGTCCTGTCCAATAGATAGCATTTCACAGCCCTATTTTCTATCTTCTAGAAGATATTTAAGTTTAATGCATATACTAGATCAGTACATCAGTCTTGTGAAGGGATTGGTCAGATCCCTGTGATGTGTGTGATTCCTTGATGATTATCAGGGTTTGCAAGTAAGCATTAGCTCCTCTTTCCACTCTCTTCTCAGGGATGTTCCATGAACCTTAGAGGGAGCCTATACATTTCTCAAGCACCCCAAGAATCTTTGTGTTTCTGTGTTAACCACCTTTTATGTCAGAGAGAAATTTATCTGCTTAGGATTGAGAGTAGCATTTGTCTGTGGGTCCAAAAATATTTAGGAGGCAGATTAACACCATGTAAATTTATCTGGACATCAGTGGTTAGTTAAGTCATCTCTCACACCGCTGGTCCTAAAGACGTCTTTAGCCATAGGTTATTGCCTGGATGTACATTACTAGGCACAGATTTTTTTTCTCATGGCACAAGCCTCACATTTAATCAGAGAGAGTAGTTGGTTACCTCCATATGTTGTGTTACTATTGTACTAGTGGGTACACATTGCCTGTCAGGTTGGTATTGTAGTTCATTTATTCATTTAGTTCACAGTTGAGTAAGGCTATAATGTTAAAAAAGAAAATTAGTCATCACATATACATCATATCAATAGAACTTAGGGAGAAAATTGTTTTAGTTGAAGCATAAAAGTCATTTCACAAAAATCAGCACCCTTTCATAATTAAAACAATATTTAAAATAGAGATCAGAGGGAATATATTCAGCCTGATAACAGGAATTCTTGAAAAATCCACAGAAACAATAATAAATTATGAAATTCCACATGTTTTCCTCTTAAGATCAGAAAATAAGTCTGGGATGCCCATTGTCACCATGGAGTTAAACATTCCTGGAGATTCTAATCAGATGAATTACACAAGAAAAAATAAGTATGTTCACTGGAAAAGAAGCTCTTCCTCATCCTGTGTGACAGAATTCTGCATTTAGAAAAATACTGATAAGAATATTGGAGCTTACAAACAAATTTACCAAGTTTTCAAGGTTTATAATCAAAACCTAAAAGTTTATTGTGCCTCCCTAAGCCAGCAATGAAATATGTGAAGGGGCTTAAGAAATCACATCCATTCATAGTAGCATCTATTTAAAAAATAAAATTTTCCAAATGAATTTAATCAAGGAAGAGGGAATCTGAGTTCTGAAGTAAAGAATGAAGGAGCTGAGTGAGTCGCATAAAGTGCTTGGGCTTGGACATGGAGGGCCTGGCACTGCTAAGGCACCAGAAACACCATCATGTACAGTTTGAGTTCAACCCCGAGCAAAATCCTAGTACCCTCTTTTGAAACATTATCAAATTCATATGTAATTTCGAGGGTCTAAATAACTGGAAAGATCTTGGGGAAAAAATCTTATGATGTAGTACTTAGAATTTGCAATTTCATTATTGAAAACAAAGTCAAAATAATTCAAACACTGTGACGTAATGCAGTTAGCCAGATAGAGTACTGGACTTTACTTATAAAAGAGTCCAGAAATAAATACATATACCTACAGTCACTTGACTTTTGACAAATGTTCTGTTCATGGGAAAGGAACAGTCTGTTGATGTTTTGGTTGTTAGCTTTTAATGGCTGAACCATCTCTCCCGCCCAAAAATAGCCTCTAACAGACCTTCAATACAGTTCCTCATGTTGTGGTGACCCCTGACCATAAAATTATTTTGTTGCTACTTTATAATTGTGACTTTGCTACTGCTATGAATTGTAAATCTTTTTAAAGACAGAGGGTTTCTAAAGTTGCGTTCCACAGGTTGGGATCCACTGCTCTAACAGATGTGTTTTAGCAAGTAGATGTTCATATGCAAGAGTAAATTTGAACCCCTGCCTCACACCACATATAAAAATTAACTCAAAAATAGGCAATCAAATTTAATATTTGAAAGAAGAAATAAATTTCTTAGGTACTTTTGATAGATTCATAGAAACAACACTGAAAGAATAAGCAATAAAAGAAAAAGACACTTTATCAAAACTGAGTAAAGACACTGCTGAGAAAGTTTAAAGTTTAAAGGCAGCTTAAGTAATGTAAAAACATATTTGCAAAGTATTCATCTAGTGATATGATGGTATCCATAATATATAAAGAACTGCTACAGCTCAACAACAACAAAAACAAACAGCCCAGTCCAAAAATCTGTGCAAATGCTTATATCATTAAAGAAGATATATAAATAGCCAGTAAGCATATGAAACGATGCATCATCATTAATTACTAGGAGAATACAAAAAAGTAAAACCAAAATGAGATACCACTTCACACTACCTACTAAGACAGCAAGGAGAAAAGGATGGAGAGAGGAAAAAAGAGTAAGTCTTATAAGGGAGTAGGGAATTTGGAATCTTTGTACGTAGCTGATGGAAATGTAAAGCTATGCATCGACTTTGGAAATTTCTTGGTTCCTAGAAAAATGTACACAAAAGTGCCACAGACTCAACAGTCTATACCGTTTGTGTGTGTGTGTGTGTGTGTGTGTGTGTGTGTGTGTGTGTGTGTGTGTGTAGGTAGGTAGGTAGGTAGATAGATAGGTAGGTAGATGTTCATCCTAAATAGTTGGAAATGGGTATTCTGATATATTAATTTATATTGAAGTGTTTTGAAGCCAAAAGAGTTCACACATCATCAAATGGATAAGGTTAAACAAAATGTGTTCCACCCTTGCAGTGGGATATCATTTGCCTCATAAAAAGGAATGATGTTCTGATATATACTATAGTATGTCTTAATCTTTTTTTTTAAAAAAAAAGATTTATTTATTTATTATGTATACAGTATACAGAAGAGGGTACCAGATGCCTTTATAGATGGTTGTGAGCCACCATGTGGTTGCTGGGAATTGAACTCAGGTCCTTTGGAAGAACAGTCAGTGCTCTTAACTTCTGAGCCATCTCTCCAGTCGCCCATATGTCTTAATCTTAAAAACTTGACATTAAGTGAAAATCAGGTGGAAGAAGAGAAATAATATATGATTTCACTTATATGAAATGCCTGGAATAGCCAAATTCTTAGAAATACAAGTAGAGTTGAGATTGCTAGTGCCTTAGTAGAGGTTTAATTCTTTTTTTTTTTAATAAAAAAACTTTATTTATTTATTTGCCTTGGTGTTTGCCTGGAACTGGAACTACAGACAGTTGTTAGCTGCCATGTGGGTGCTGGGAATTGAACCCGGGTCCTCTGGAAGAGCAGACAGTGCTCTTAACCGCTGAGCCATCTCTCCAGCCCCGAGGTTTAATTCTTAATGGTTACAGATTTTTTTTAGAATGTTAAAATTTTGAAAAGATATATTTGTAATGTTTATATAATATTACAAATGTAGCACCACTAAGATGTATACATTAAATGGTCAAAATAAGCCAGGAAACTTACTATGTTTTCTTGGAGGTTTATGTGGGACTTGAGATCATTTTTAATTAACTTAAAATATTTTTGAATTATTGGATTGTATTAAATAGTTTTAAAAAGCAAAGGCACCTGCTAAGAGGATCATTTAGATTTTCAACCTATCAAGTCAACAAATTTATTAATATATTTAATTTTCATTATTACTGGCAAGGAAGCTTACTGTTTTGTGGCAGGTTGTTTTAACTTATGATTTAATTTTATTTTCAATATTTTATTTGGCTTTTTAAATTCTTACATGATACATGATTTATATGTAATTTGAATTAGTAATCTTGTCAAATTTTCATTTCAGGGGAATTTTTCTTTGAGACTTTTTGTACATATTGTTGCCATCCCAACAGCCAGCTAAGCAAAACAGCAAAGCAAACATGTTTTTGATGTGACTAGAATTGTGAAAATGTTCTATTCCTCAAACTGGGTTGCCATGCCCAGTATTAATACAAGGAGAAGTTCTTAGTCTTACTGCAGCTTGATATGCCATTCTTTGTTGACACCTAGAGGAGGCCTGCCTTGCCCCTTCTGAACAGAAATGGAGAAAGAGTAGGTGTGGGGAAGGAATTAGGAGGAGATAGTAGGAGGGGAGGAGGAAGACAAAAGACAGTCGGAATGTACAATTAAAAAGAATTGTGACAGTATGGCGTTGGTCAGCAGACAGTGTGTGCTTTAGAAGTGTGTTCAAGTACCATTTCATGTGCCTGAGAGCAGGAAAGGGAAATACACTGGGGCTGGAAGTGTTCACTAGTTAAGTATACTCCCTGTTCTTCCAGTACCCAAATTGGGCAGCTGGCAATCACTTGTAACTACAGCTTCGGGACTCAAGCACCTTCTTCTGTCCTCCATAGCACCTGCATATGTTGCACACAGGCACACGCATATACACATATATAAAAATCCTGAAAGAGCAAGAATCTGAGTTGCTCTGACTGTCCTAAGTTCACGCACATTTTCACATCTAGAAACTATCTGGCTAGTGAATGCTCACACTGCAGTAGACGCCCTCAGCATTGTCTCTGGCCTATACCAGTTCCTCTATGCTCCTTTTTGGTGTGTGTATGTGTGTGTGTTTGTGTGTGTGTGTGTGTGTGTGTGTGTGTGTGTTGTTGTTGTTCTTTAAATTATGTATTGGAGAGATGTAAGAGAGATGGTGTTTTTCTCTCTACATGAAGTCAACAACTATAACAAGTTGTCTTAGCGTTTCTATGGTTGTAATGAAACACCATGTCCAAAAGAGACTTGCAAAGGAAAAGGTTTATTTGGCTTACACTTCATATCACTGTTTATCATCAAAGGAAGTCAGGACAGGAACTCAAGCAGAACATGAACCTGGAGGCAGGAGCTGATGCAGAGACCATGGAGGTATAGATGCTGCTTACTGGCTTGATCCTTGTGGCTTATCAGCCTGCTTTCTTCTAGAAACCACCAGTACGGGAATGGCACCACCCACATTGGGCTGAGCTCTCCCCCATCAGTCACTCATTAAAAAAATGCCCCATAGTCTTGTCTACAACCTGATCTTATGGAGGCATTTTCTCAACTGAAGCTCCCTCCTTTCAGGTGACCTCTGGCTTGTGTCAGGTTGACATAAAAATAACAAACAGACCTGTGTTTCTGTACTGTTTTACCCAGATCTCAGAGTCTAAAAGACCACCAAGGAGTCTGAATCTGAATGTAAAAGCAAAGCACCTTTATTCAAGCTTAAGTTTGGACTCTCTACCTCTCTGATGCAGCCTTAGAGCAGAGAACACCAGTACTCAGCCATGGCCTGAGGACCAGTTCAAGATTGGAGTGCACGTACCTATGCAGAGCCTCACACTCTCCCTCTCCCCCTCCCCCTCCCTCCCTCCCTCCCTACTCCTCCCTCTCCCTCCCTCTCTCTCACATGCTCTTGGATGAAGAACCAGTGGAACCAGCCCAGCCTTTCCAGTAACTGCACAACTTTTTAATGTCTTTTGAACCCTTGAATAAATAAATAATCTTTATCAGTTGCCTGTATTATCACAATCTTCTGCGCCCAACATGGGACTCATTCTAAGTTCTAAACCAATGCATTTTAACCAAAAATTTTCTCCTCCAGCTGGGCATGATGGCTGTCTTGGTTAGTTTTTGTTAATTTGACACAAATTTACATATACCTGAGAAGCAGGAATCTTTAGAAAATGCTTCCATAAGATTGTTCTCTAGGCAACTCTCTGAGACATTTTTTTCAATTAATGATAGATATCTGAGGACCCAGCTCATTGTCAGGAGTATCACTCCTTAGCAAGTAGTCCTTAGTTGTATAAGAAAGCAACCTGAGCAAGCCATGAGGTGCAAGCCTGCAAGTGATGTTCTTCCATGACTCAGCTTCAGTTTCTGCTTCGGGATTCCTGCCTTTATCCCCTTTATCCCCAAGCTGCTTAAAGTCATGGTTTTTATCCCAGTATTAGAGACCCTAAGACAGTAGTTCATGCCTGTAACCCAAGTATTAGGTTTTAGAAGCAGAGCAAATGTGAGGCTAGCCTGGACTACATAGTGAGTTCTATCTCAGCCCAAGTATGAGACTCCATCTTAAAAAAATACTTTTCTTCTCCTTAATGTTTTCTCTAGAAGTTAAAAAACCAGTTTTGTTGTTATTGTTGTTGGTTTTGTTTTGTTTGTTTTCCTAATGTAGAAATGAAGATGTTTTAGACCTTTTGTAATTTCTTTCTGTACAGTTACAGAAAGCCTTCTTTTTTTTTCTTTCAATCATGTCCTCCATTTTAATCTTTTAAAGACATGAATATAATGCAAACATTGAGATTCTTGCTTATTATAGAATGGTTAGATTTTTTCTTTTTTTCAATTTTTTTTAATACTTTCTTTTAAATGTATGAAATAAAGTCTTCTTTTAATCTATGAATCCCCTTACTCCCCCTCCCTTTCTCCTCCCAATCTCTCCCGGTCAGCCTTCAGCCTCCCTCTTTCCTATCCCCCCATCCCCTCTTCCAAAAGAACAAGAAGTCCCAAGGTGGATCAGCTCAGCCTCCACTGCAGGCAAATATGATATCCTTATCTTAATATCAAGACAGGGCTAGGTGTTCCTCTGGAGGGAATGGGCCTCAAAGTGCCAGTCCATGCACAGAAACACAGTTTGATCCCTCCCCTCAAGGCTCCACATACTGCCCATGTCAGTGGACAGTTGCCTATCCTTGAAGAGCCTAGTTCCTTTTGCTGATGGTACCCTGGTGGCTGTTCGTGATTCAGTGAGCTCCCCAGAGCTCCAGCCAGCCATCACTGTGGGAATTTTCCTCATGGTCCCTATCCTCTTGCTCATATAGAGTCTCTTCCCCAGCTCTCAGCTGGACCAGTAACCCAGACCAGTGCTCAGCCATGTATCCCTGCCTCTACCTCTATTCATTGTTGGATGTAAGTTCTGTGATGGCACTTGGGGTGGCTACTCATTTGATTATAGGGGAAGTCCTGTCTAGGCACCACCTTCACTATTGGTTGGAGACCTAGCCAGGGACATCCTGTGAGTTCTTAGAGGTTTCCCTAGCACCTGGTCATTTTCCAACGCCACCTTGGCTTCCTCTATTAAGATCTCTCTTTTTCTTCTCTCCCTCCTTGTTGCTCCTCTCAATCATCTTCTTCTTTCACGATTTGATCCCAGCCCTCCTGGTTGCAACCTCTTTTACTCCCACTCAGCTAAGGAGATCTTCTTTATTTTTTCTTCCTAGGGGAATCCCAGGATGTCTCTTTTAAGTTTCTTCTGATCCCAAGCTGTTCAGGGGTTGTGGTTTGCAGTTTGGGTGTTCTTTGCTTTGTCTAAAGTCCACTAATGAGTGAGTACATCTCGTGGTTATCTTTCTGAGTTTGTGATACCTTGCTCAGGAGGATATTCTCCAAATCCATCCATTCGCCTGCAAATTTTAGGATGTCTGTCTTTTTTTTTTTTTTTTTTTTTTTTTTTTTTTTTTTTTTTTTTTTTTTTTTTTTTTTTTTTTTTTTTTTTTTTTTTTTTTTTTTTTTTTTTTTTTTTTTAACTGCTGAATGGTACTACATTGTGTAGATGTACCACAGTTTGTTAATCCATTCTTCAGTTGAGGGACATCTAGGTTGTTTCCAGGTTCTTGTTATTTCGAATAATGCTGCTATGAACATTGTTGATTTAATGCCTTTGGGGTGGGAATGTGTGTCCTTTGGGTATATGTCCATTAGTGGTATTGCTGGATCCTTGGGGAAATTGAGTTCCAGTTTTCTGAGAAACTGCCATACTGCATTCCAGAGTGGCTGAACAAGCTTACACTCCCACCAACAATGGAAAAGTGTTCCCCTCGCTCAGCATCCTCTCCAGCAAGCATAGGCTGTCATCTGGGTTTTTGATCTTAGCCATTCTGACAGGTGTAAGGTGTTATCTCAATCAAAGTTGTTTTGATTTGCATTTCTCTGATGGCTAAAGAGGATGAACACTTTTTCAAGTGCCTTTCAGCCATTCATAATTCTTCTGCTGAGAATTCCCTTTTTAGTTCTGAACCCCATTTTTTAATTGGGTAATTTAGGGTTTGTGGCTCTAGTTTCTTGAGTTCTCTATCTGTTCTAGAGATCAATTCTCTGTCACTTGTAGGGTTGGTGAAAATCTTTTCCCATTCTGTAGACTATCGTTTTGTCTTATTGACTGTGTCCTTGGCTTTACAGAAGTTTCTCAGTTTTGGGAGGTCCCACTTATTAATTGATGTTCTTAGTATCTGTGCTACTGACATTATATTTAGGAAGTAGTTACCTGTGCCAGTGTGTTAGAGGATATTTTTCACTTTTCTTTCTATTAATTTCAGTGTAGCTGGGTTTATGTTGTGGTGATCTACTTGGATTTGAGTTTTGTGCAGGATGATAGGTTTGTATCTATTTGCATTTTTCTGCATACTACCATCCAGTTATGCCAACACATTTTGTTAAAGACACTATCTTTTTTTTTTCCACTGAATATTTTTGGCCTCTTGTCAAAAATCAGGTGTTTATAGGTATGTAGGTTAATGTCAGGGTCTGTGATTCAGTTCCATTGATCCACGAGTCTGTTTTTGCGCCAGTACCAGGCTGTTTTTATTACTACAGCTCTATAGTATAGCTTGAAGTCCAGGATGATGATGCCTCCTGAGGTTCTTTTGTTGATCTGAGTTGTTTTGGCAATCCTGACTTTCCTGCTATTCCAAATGAAATTGAGTATTGTTCTTTCAAGCTCTGTAAAAAACTGTGTTGAGATTTTGATGGGGATTGCATTGAATCTGTAGATTGCTTTTGGTAAGATTGCCATTTTCTCTAGGTTGATCCTACCTATCCAGGAACATGGGAGATCTTTCCATTTTCTGATATCTTCTTCAATTTCTTTCTTTAGTGATTTAAAATTTTTGTCAAACAGATCTGTTACTTCTTTGGTTATAGTTACACTGAAGTATTTAATGCTGTTTGCAGCTATTATAATGGATGATGTTTTCCTTATTTCTTTTTCAGCCCTTTTATTCTTAGTGTACAGGAGGGCTATTGATTTTTTTTTTTTTTTTAGTTAATTTTGTGTCTTGCTACATTGCTGAAGGAGTGTATCAGGTGCAGTAGTTCCCTGATAGAATTTTGTGGGTCACTTATGTATACAATCATATCATCTACAAATAGAGATAGTTTCATTTCTTCTTTTCCAATTTGCATCCCCTTAATCTCCTTTCATTCTCTTATTGCTTTAGCCACAACTTCGAGAACTATAATGAACAGATAAGGGGAAGGGGACAGCTTTGTCTAGTGCCTGATTTTAGTGGGATTGCTTTGAATTTTTCTCCATTTAGTTTGATGTTAGCCATCAGCTTCTTGTAAATCGCCTTTATTATATTTAGGTATTTTCCCTGTGTTCCTAATCTCTCCAGGACTTTTATCATAAAGGAGTGTTGGATTTTGTCAAAGGCTTTTTTAGCTTCTAAGGAGATGATCATGTGTTTTTGTTTTGTTTTTTTCCTTCAGTTTGTTTATATGATGGATGGCATTCACAGTTTTTCGTATGTTGAACCCATCCCTGCATCTCTGGGATAAAGCCTACTTGATTGTGGTGGATGACTTTTTTTTATATGTTGTTGGATTTGGTTTCTCAGACTTTTATTGAGTATTTTTACATCAGTGTTCATGAGGGAAATTGGCCTGTAATTCTCTTTTTTGCATCTTTGAGTGGCATGGGTGATTGTGGCCTCATAAAAAGAGTTTGGCCATGTTCTTTCAATTTCTACTGTATGGAATAGTTTGTTGAATATTGGAGTTAGTTCTTCTTTGAATGTCTGGTAGAATTCTGCAGTGAAACCATCTGGTCCTGGTTTTGTTTTTTTTTTTTTTTGGTTGGTTGGTTGGTTTTTGAGTTTTGGGGTTTTTTTGGGAAAACTTTTAATAACAGCTTCAATTTTCTTTGAGGTTATAGGTCTGTTTACATCATTTATCTGAACTTTATTTAATTTTGGTAATTGGTACCAGTCTAGAAAGCTGTCCATTTCTTTTAGGTTTTCCATTTTAATGGAGTATAGATTTTTCAAAGTATGACCTGATAAATCTCTGGATTTCCTGGGTGTCTGTTGTTATGTCTCCCTTTTCATTTCTGATTTTGTTGATTTGGATACTCTCTGCTTTTTGGTTAGCTTGGAAAAGGGTTTATCTATCTTGTTGACTTTCTCAAAGAACCAACTCTTAGATTCATTGATTCTTTGTATTGTTCTTTTTGTCTCAATTGTATTGATTTCAGCTCTAAATTTGATTATTTCCTGCCATCTACTCCTTCTAGGTGAGTTTGCTTCTAATTGTTATAAGGTTTTCAGCTGTGCTATTAATTCTCTAGTGTGGAATTTCTCTAGGTTTTTCATATAGGCATCTAGTGCTATGAATTTTCCTCTTAAGACTGCTTGCATTGTGTCCCATAAGTTTGGGTATATTGTGGATTCATTTTCATTAAATTCTAGGAAGACTTTGATTTCTTTCTTAATTTCTTCCTTGACCTAAAGGTGGTTTAGCTGAGTGATGTTTAGTTTTCATGAGTTGGTAGGCTTTCTTTGATTTTTGATGTTGTTGAACTCTAACTTTAGGCCCTGGTGGTTTGATATGATACAAGGGATTATTTCCATTTTTTGTCCCTAGTGATATTTACTTTAGGACCAATATGTGGTCAATTTTAGAGAAAGTTCCATGTATATTCCTTTGCATTTGGGTGAAAGCTTCTGTAAATATCTGTTAAATTCATTTGCATCATAACCTCTGTTAGACCTCTTATTTCTCTGTTGAGTCTCTGTCTGGTTGACTTATCCAAGGGTGAAAGTGGAGTAATGAAGTCTCCCACTATTAGGGTCTGAAAATTGATGTGGGATTTGAGCTTTAGTAATGTTTCTTTTACATAGATATGTGCCCTTATATTAGGGGCATAAATATTCAGGATTGAAATCTCTTCTTGATTAATTTTTCCTGAAATGAATAAGTAATGTCCATTCTGGTCTCTTTTAATTGATTTTAGTTTGAAGTCTACTTTGTTAGATATTAGGATGGCAACTCCAGCTTGTTTCTTCGGGCCATTTGATTGGAAAATCTTTTCCCAACCCTTTACTCTGAACCTGTGTGTATCTTTAAGGTTGAGATGTGTTTCTTGTTAGCACCTCAACCTTAAAGCAGAAGTATGGCTTCTGTTTTTGTATCTATCGTGTTAATGTGTGTCTTTTTATAGGTGAATTGAGTCCATTGATATTAAGGGATATTAGTGGCCACTGATTGTTATTTTTGGTGGTAGCTTTATGTATTTCCTTTATTTGGGCTTTCTTCTGTTGGATTATTCGTTGTTTGTGGTTTCATGGGTGTATCTGGGATCCTTAGGTTGGAATTTTCCCTCTAATGCCTTCTGAAGGGCCAGATTTGTGGATAGATATTATTTAAGTCTGACTTTGTCATGAAATATCTTGTTTACTCCATCTATGATGATTGATAGTTTTGCTGGGTATAGTAGTCTGAGTTGGCAGCCATGCTCTTTTAGTGTCTGACCAGGACCTTCTTGCTTTCATTGTTTCATTGACTAGTCTGGTATACTCAGGTTTTATTCTGATTGGTCTGCCTTTGTAGGTAAGTTGGCCCTTTTCTTCTGCAGCTCTTAAAATTTTTTCTTTGTTCTGTATTTTGTGGCTTGATTATTATGTGGCGAACAGACTTTTTTGGGAAATCAAATTTATTTGGTGTTCTGTAGGCTTCTTGTATCTTTTTAGGCATTTTCTTCCTTAGGTTGGGAAAGTTTTCTTCTATGATTTTATTGAATACTTTATCTGTGCCTTTGAGCTGTTATTCCTTCTGCTATTCCAGTTATTCTCAGATTTGGTCTTTTCATGGTGTCTCAAATTTCCTGAACATTTTGTGTTATGGCTTTTTTGGCTTTAGTGTTTCTTTGACTGATGTATGTATTTCCACTATTGAGTCTTCCACTCTAGAGATTTTTTGTTCCATCTCTTTGATTCTGTTGGTTATGCTTATATCTGTATTTAGTTTGTTTCTTCATATTTTCTATTTCCACTTTTGCCTCATTTTGTGTCTTCTTTATTGCTTCTATTTTAATTTTTAGTTCCTGGAATATTTCTTTAATCTGTTGGTTTTCTTTCAAGGATTTGTTAATCTCTTCTAATTTTTTGTTTGTATCTTTTTCTACTTTTTAAGGGAATTTTTTTATATCCTCTTTAAGGCTTTTATAATCTTCATAAAGTTTTTAAGGTTGTTTCCTTCTGTTTTCTCTTCATTGTTCTATTCAGGTCTTGATGTTGTAGAACCACCAGCTTCTTCTGGTGGTGCCTTGTTGTTCGTTATATTGTTATATATATTCTTGCACTGGCATCTGCCCATTACTCCTCAATTCACTCTTTGTCAGGTCTTAGTTGGCTCTTAGTCAGTTGTGGGTCCAGGGGTTGTGTGTCTTCAGCTGCTACAGGATTTGCTTTTAGTAGGCTCTTAGTTAACTCTAGTGGGCTGTCAGTCATCTCTCTTAGTCAGCTCTGTTAGTCTGGTCTGGAAAGAGCTCTCTTACTCTGCTCTGGACATGGGCTCCACAGGGTCTCTAGATGTTCCTATTTTTTTTTTCTTAAATATATATCAACAGTAATCCTAGATAAAAATTTATATGTTTTGCTGGTTAGTTTTTATCAACTTGACACAAAGTAGAGTCATCTGGGAAGAGGGACCCTCAGTTGAGAGAATGCCTCTTTCAGATTGCCTGTAAACAAGTCTATAGGGCATTGTTTTGATTAATGATTTCTATGAAAGGGTCCAGATCACTTGAGGGTGGTATCTAAGCAGATGGTCCTGGGTGGTATATGAACAGGCTGAGGAAGCTATGGCAAGCAAGGTAGTAGGCAGCTCTCCTTTGTGGTTCTAATGTAGTTCCTGCCTCTGGGTTTCTACCCTGAGCTCCTGACCTCACTTCCCTCCATCCTGGACTACAATCCATAGGATGTAATAAACCCCAAGTTGCTTTTGGTCATAGTCTTTAACATAGCAATAGAGAGCAAACTAGAACAAATTTAAAACAAAAAAAAACATATAAATGCCAACAGAAAGTTCAGATTAATCTCTGTCTGGCTTTAGTGTGAAGACCTTCAAAATTACCAGAGACATAGACCATAAAGTAATATAAATTGAGGAAAGTATTTGTAGTGTATGGTAGAGAAATAATAGCTTAACATGTACATTTTTGTGTGAGAATGTATATATATATACTTATGTATGTGTATTTATATGTAGTCCCTGATAGAAAGGAGTTATTACATATGTGTGTTATACATATATAGTCTCTGATAGAAAGGAGTTACAACATATGTGTGTGTGCATATATATATATCACATACATATATAGTCCCTGATAAAAAGGAGTTACTACATATGTATGTGTATATATATATATAATATATACATATATAATCCCTGACAGAAAGGAGTTACTTCTTATTTTATTTTTTAATCTTTTGTTTTTATATATAGCAAAAACAAATTGGTTACTCACCAGGAATATGCAGCATAGAACATCAGCAGGAGTTAACTAAACTGAAAACAGACTTGGAAAAGAAAAGTGTCTTCTATGAAGAAGAGATATCTAAAAGAGAAGGAATACATGCAAGTGAGATTAAAAATCTAAAGAAGGAGCTGCATGACTCTGAAGGCCAGCAACTTGCTCTCAACAAAGAAATTATGATTTTAAAAGATAAATTGGAAAAAACCAGAAGAGAAAGGTAAGAATCTAATTATTTTCTCATTGAGGAAATATCTACTAAGTGTATATTGTGTGCCAAGTCCTGGGAAAGTCAGGCAGTAGGTATCTCCAAGCTCCAGCAGGGGCAGAGTGAGTGCAGAATGGAAAGAGAGCAGAGAAGGAAGAAGGGGAAGGATGAGGGAGGTTCATGTCTTAGCTGGACCTAAAGAGTTAGGAAGAAGTGCATGGGGAGTGTCCAGGCATAGTTGGCTAAATGGCTGAGACTCAGAGGAAAGGAAACGTCACACATTCATAGAACAAATGCTGCTTCTGTGGCAGATATACACATAGAAAACAGAGTGGTGAGACGATACTAGGAAAAAATAAACAAGGCAAATTTGTGAATTAATGTAAGGAAAGTTACATGGTAGTACTTATATTTTGGAATGGCCACTTGCTACTTGTGGAGAATGATTAGAAAGATCTAGAGAAATCTGGCTGTAAAATGAGGTAATAGTCCTTAGTTGATCCTGAAACTGGAAGAAAGTGTAATAGAAATTCTACTGAAACTCTACTGACTCTATAGGACAGAAGAGAGCAGCTATGATGAGAAAAGAGAGCAGGAGGAGTTCTCAGTAACACTCAGGTTCTAGGTTTCAGGCACTGAACAGATTTTATTGCCATGCATCCTCTGTTATTTATGTTGGAAGCCCACAAAATGCAAAGTAATATTGTATGCAATATGGTTTGGCAGTGAACAAACTGAACAAAAGTCTCTGTCTTTATGGAACCTGCTCTCAGTAAGTGAGAGTCAATAAGGAGAATAAGTGAGTGTAAAACACATTGCATTGTGATCTGGACTAAGAACAGAAACAACTAAGGAAATGGCTGTTAATGAGAAGATTAAATTCTGTGCACAGAAGGGAAGAGGAGATAGCTGGAGGAGATTGTATTGCAGTGACTTCTCACTGAGGAGTAACTATAGTGTGAACTGAATGCGACTGTGCACACAGAGCCTGCCTGTTCAGAAAGTGCTGAGCAAGCCACAGAGTGTTAAGAGTTCACTGTAAATGAACTTCAGCTGCTCGGTAAATGTGTGGAATAGGCTGGTTACAGGGGTAGAAATATAATTCTGAGTGTCACTCTTCTGTGGTGTTTAATGTTGTGAGCCTGAATGAGATCATGTAGTGACTGAGCATAGAGAAGGTCCTAGAACTGAGCTCTGCAGCATTTCAGACTTTAGAAGCTGAGAGATGAGGAAGAAGTAGCAAAATAACTAGAGAGAGATCGATAGGAAGAAAACCAGGCAAGTGTGGCTTTCTGGAACCCTGATCAACAAAGCATGATGGATCTGTTAGTGTGTGGGATAACCTCATATTATGTAAAGAACTACAGAATGGCATTTGTGCTTAGCATCATGTGACTTTGATAGCAATATTCTCAGTCTCAGTGGAAAAGTAGTCATAGGAAACCTGAAGGAGAGCTGGCAGAGCAGTGTGCAAGTAACACTAGTGCTTGAACTTGTTAGTGCAGAAATAGGCAGTGGAATAGTAGCTGGAGAAGTTTATCTCAAGTTACTTTGCTCTTTGTTGTTGTTGATGGTGGTAGTGATTGTGTGTGTGTGCGCGTGTGCATGTTAAGTAGATATGATAACATATTTGTAATTATGACAGAAATTAATCAATAGATGATTCAGTAGAGTTGAGAAGAAGGTACTACTGCCATAAAGAGATAGCTTTTTTTAGACGTACATAGTTTACCTGTGGAAGAATGTAAATGGGCGCAGATGAAGCTGCTGTGAAGGTGAGTCTGGTTTTTGTGGTGAGTTGGGAATGTTGGATGTGAAATGCTTAGGAGACATTGGTCTGGGTTATGTTAAGGCAGCAGTTCAAAGCCCTGGTGAGTTTCCTATGTGGATTTCAAAAGTGTAGTAGTTAGTAATTGAAGCCAGGCAACATGGCTGAGTACGCGGGGAGATTGTTCAGAAAGCATGTGAGCATCTGAGATGGCATTTTGAGGAGTGCTGGCATTTACAGGAAGGCATAAGAGAAGTTTACAAAGGCAACTGGGAAGAAGCCAGAGGCATGCTGCAAGTTCCATGTATGGTAAGCCCTAGAAAATGCATTCTGTAGGTAAGGTGGATAGCACTACCAAAGGCAGATGGGGTGGGATAGCACTGCTTAGGAGTTCACAGACATGAGACAATTGCTTTGTTTAGAGGCTGGAGGCAGACCTCAGATTCTAATGTGGTATGCTTGTTGTCATTTTAAATTATAAGACTTAGTTTGTTTAATGCTATTAGAAAAAAATAAGGATGGTTTTACGTGAGATTTTACTCAGTTTATTAGTAAGCATACTTTTCTGAAAAGCTTCTCTGCAATTTTTCCTGATTGCCTTTGTTTTCAAAGTTTCTCCTGTGTCAGAAAACATTTTGGGCTTTAAATAATACACTTTTGCTTAGAGACTGGATGTTTTGTTCTCCTCGAATTTATAACTTAAATTATAATTTTTCTTTAGTAATTGTCATAAGCGATTTTAGGGTCACCAATTACTTTTGCCTTTTATTCACTTGAAAACAGTTATATAAAATTACCCAGAACTGGTCAGTACTGAATTTCATTTTGTTGCTAACATCTTCTATCAGACTGCCATAGACCAAAGTACATTTCTCAACATGACAGTACAATCTTCAGAAACAGCTTTCCCCTTTTCCATCAGGAAGCATTTAGAATGGTTCACTTTTAAGCTGTCTTAATCAGTCTTGCCTCATAAATATGCTTTAATAATATTATTTGGTGTGCATGTTTGTGTCTAGATGGAGGAAGAGAGAAGGGCTGGGAGGATTGAGAGGACTACTAGAAGTATAGTGGTGATTTTCTACACACATGTACAGTCATAGAGATGAGAACAAATTCCATTGTGGCCCACATATTCATTCTCTTGCCTACCTCTTCCTTTAATTATGCATCCTAGTGTCTATGTACAATCAAAGAAAACAAATAGGGCTCAAGAGTCTACAAGTCCCAGGCACTTTGCTTAGGTATCTAATGAATAGTGAGGGGATATAGTAACTAAGCAGCATCTATTGACTAAATGTGATTCCAGGGTAAATTACTGGGATGTGCAACAGCCCCGCAGTAAGTAAAGCAGCAGGACAACAGTCAGTGGAATGCTGTCATTTTCAGTGAAATCACTTCTGTTGTGGCATTTTCCACTAACACTGCAGACTCAGAGAACACCACCTGCCACAGTGCTTTTGGAGAATGTTAGCCTCCTTGTGGTGAGAGAGTCCTCTGAGTGTTCTCAGGAGTAGCTAGCTGGAGAGGGTAGCTCAGCATCTGGGAAGTAGAGTCTCTCCAGCATTTTCCTTGTCTGAGCAGGACAGACACTGCTATATATCAGATAAGTCTCCTACCTGAAGATCATTTATTCAGGCTAGCAGTAAAAATTCACACCTAATTATTGAATCAATGTGTTAAGCTACAAATTCTAAATATGTACATTGGGTAAATTTGGCTATGTTTAATCTGATTTAGCTTCCTTTTTGACCTCTCTTTAAATTCATTCCTATATGCTGCTCCCTAACTTTTCCCCATATAAATTGGCAAAAGGTAAGTCCTTCATTGTAGAAGTCCCTCCTTCCACATCTCCTTTGGTTTTGACTGTGTTATTGATTCTTATCATGGGCCTGAAGACAATCACTAGGAATAGAGTGGGACTAGAAGATAACCAGCACCTCCTCACCTTTGAAGTAACTGTTCTTGGTTGGTGATGCTAATGGAAGGTGCAGAGTTCATAGTTCTCAGTGTTGGCTGTTGCTGCCCACAGGTTCTCTATGCCTCCTGATGGGGTGTGCTGAGAATAGTGTAGTGTTGCCACTCAGCAAACAGACTCCAATTGAGGGTCACCTTACACAGTGAGAGACCTGTTCTCAAAGCTGTTTTGAGAGCTAGAGAAACCAAACCACTTTGCACCAAGGGAAAATAAGAGAGACTGTGAGGCACAGTACATGTTTTTTAACTGGCTTAAAAAAGAGACAGTATTGGGTGTTGGGATGCTTGCATTGGAATGTAGGTTGGGTAGTAGTGTTAGTTGTGATGAGTGTTGACAGAAGTTAAGCATGTACTTGACTTGGGAAAATGCAGTTTGGATTTTACAAGTCAGAAGAATAACTTCTACACCTACTTCTTAGTTGTTCAGGGGAAGACTGCACACAGAGTAATTGAGCAACTGATGGAAAATGTCAGCCGGTGGGATGTCTAAGCAAAAAAAAAAAAAAAACAGAGGTTCTTTGTACTATAGCTGTAACTTTTCTATTAATTGAAATTATTTCAAACCAATTATTAAATATCAAAATTCAGATATATAATTTATAAATATTAATAAATGAACAGGATAACATTCTTAATGATAATAAGCTAGGAAATAACTGGCTCAATCTTAAGTACGGACCCCATGCCTTTGTAATTTATAAAAACAGATGCAGCTATATAAAGCACCTAGGTTGGTCTCATTAATTTGTCTCTAAACTTAGTAAACATGAATCATATGGCAGTTACTATTACTTTCATGTTGGTAACTTATTTATTAACCTTCCCCGATTGTGCATCTCTTAGTCACTTTGTCCCAAAAAGTAATTGTGACATTATCATACTTTATTTTCCTTATAGACTTATCTGAAATTAATTCACTTACTAACTTTTCTTCTCCTGCACTTAGTTGTAAATTCTGTAAGCAGAATCTATTTATAAAACTCACAAGAATTTATTTGTTAGCAAATAACAGATAATCTAAAAATATTTGGTAAATAATTTAAGAAGCTAGTTCACCACTCACATCATAACAAAACAGATATTCACTGTGTAACCCCAGCTGGCCTGGAATCCACTATGCAGACCTCGCTGGTCTCAAACTTCATGATCCCTCTGCCTCCTGAGTACTGGGACTAAAGCATGTGCTATCATCCCCAACACATTGTAGATTCTTACAGAGAGACCTATCTTTACATATCTCCATACTCCATTCTTTGTGGCTTACGTAGTTGTTATGTAAATGTTACAGATATAATTTTTTTGGTTGACTTTTGATCCAATTCCTCTTTCTGCTTTTTTATTTTGAATTGTGTTAGTCAAAGTGAAAGGGAAGAATTTGAAAATGAGTTCAAACAACAGTATGAACGGGAAAAACTATTATTAACTGAAGAAAATAAAAAGCTAACAAGTGAACTTGATAAGGTGAGTGATTCAATCTCACTTGGTCCAGTACATGCTGGGTATCATGCACTATGGTTTGAATCATGATTGTCACTTTGTGTTTGTTGTGTTTTATGACAAGGTTTTATTATACCATTTGTGTCAGACTCTCAGTTTTGCTTCTCCCATCTTTTTGCCCTTCTGAGCCCTCCCCATCACCACCTTTTTTGAGACACCTTGAGTGTCTCTTGTAGCCCAGACTAGCCTTGAATGTAGCCTTGGATTTTAATGATTCTTCTGCCTTTACTTCCCCATCCCCACCCCAAGTTCTGGGATTACAGTCATGCAAGACTATACCCAGCCCCTGTGTGTGTGTATGTGTGCCACACAATATGTGGCTGTATAGGTAGAGATGTATTAATCATAATAATTTAACTAAAGTATAGTCTGACAAGTCCTGACAACTGCAGTTGGCACTGTCAGGAATGAGGGAGCCTCTGATGCTACTCTGCTCCATTCCTCAGCAGGCTTAAAAACAGCTCATCAGATTCCCTTCTATCTGGACTGGGCCTGCCCCAGTTACTCACTGCTAACTTCAATATCAGTTTCATCAATGGATATCTACACAGACATATTCATAATAAGATTTAAACAAATTTCTAGGCTCCTCCATTCCAGTAAAAATGACCCATAAAATTAAGAACAGTGTGATTTCACAGAAATAGTTCTGTGAATAGCCTTTCTCAGAAAAATTTTTCCCAATCAACATTGCATATTAAAAAGGCTGATTTAGGATTTCTGAAACGTATGAAGAAAAAAAACATAACAACTACTGGCAGGTGTGGCTCATTTGTCGGGAAATGAGTAGATAGTAATATCATGTGATTTTTTTTTAACTTAAGAAAATTTTGATACATAATATATGACATACATAAAAAAAAAAGTTGCCATGCATGGCAGCAAGCTAAGAAAAATCTGTGACAAGCCAGGGGGAGAATAAACCAGCACAAACAAAATCACAGTGAGAAGGAGACAAGACAGACTGCATGCACAGAAGTATAAGAGCTCATAGCCTGGAATGTTCATAAGCCGACTGTAAAACAACTGTATTGTATCTGCAAGAAAGGAGATGTGAAGAATTTAAACAAATAACTGGATTTTATGCAGGATAATCAGAATTTTGAAAATTTAAATTACCAAAGTATGCCACAGAAAGTTTTAGCAGCCTTTTAGAAACAGATCATGCTTTTGGCTGCGGCAGCCATCTTTCAGTAACTTGACAAAATGACGAACACCAAGAGAAAGAGGCACGGCACTCACTATATGTTCTCCAGGCCTTTTAGGAAACATGGAGTTGTTCCTTTGGGCACTTACATGCAAATCTATAAGAAGGATAATATTGTAGACATCAAGGGAATGGGCACTGTTCAAAAGGAATGCCTCCTAAGTGTTATCATGGCAAAACTGGAAGAGTCTACAGTGTCACCCAGTATGCTGTGGGCATCATAGTAAACAAGCAAGTTAAGGGCAAGATTCTTGCCCAGAGAATCAATGTGCGGATCGAGCATATCAAGCACTCTAAGAGCAGGGACAGCTTCCTGAAGCGGGTGAAGGAGAATGACCAGAAGAAAAAGGAAGCCAAGGAGAAGGGCACCTGGGTTCAGCTGAAGCGTAAGCCTGCCCCACCCAGAGAAGCTCACTTTGTGAGGACTAACGGGAAGGAGCCTGAGCTTGCTGGAGCCCATTCCATACGAATTCATGGCCTAGTGTACAAAAGAAATAAAGACCTGGACTGTACAGTTAAAAAAAGAAAAAGAAACAGACCATTAAATACACAGCTAACTAAATAAAAAAGATTAGGTAGGTTTGGACAGGGCTCTAAAACAAAACAAAAATAGGAGCATAAAGGTGTGGAAGGCTTGATGAAAAGAACTAACATACAAATATTTGGTTTCCCAAAAGAAGAGATGAGTAAGACTGTTACAGAAACAGTGTTTGAAGAGTTAGTGACCTAAATTATCCAAAATTTGTGTGTATATATAAGCAGCCACATATTTTTAAATGCTAGAAACTGTGAAGGTTCTCACTCAGTCTTGGGCCTGCCCAGAGCGTATGAATGATCCTAAAAGCAGCCAGAGAAGGAATGGGGTGCTCAGGGAGTAAAAGACGCTGAACTCTCAGTTGGGGGAAATTGAAAAGGGATCCAGGAGAAAAAGGAACAGCACCTTTCAAGCATTGAAAATGTTGCATGTTAGCGGGGCAGTGGTGGCACTTGTCTTTAATCCCAGCACTGGGGAGACAGAGGCAGGTGGATCACTGTAGTTCAAGGCCAGCCTGGTCTACAGAGCTAGTTCCAGGACAGCCCGGGATACACAGAGAAACCATATCTCAAAAAGCAAAAACAAACAAAAGAAGTTATATGTTAAGTTTTGTGAAGAAACTTGTAAATAAAATACTTCAAGCATATCATACATTCGTAGTAGATCATGATTTAACTTAACAAACCTGGGTGAGGTTTTTTTTTTTTTCCACATGTTAAAATAAATAGAGCAGCAAGAGTCCTCCCACTTCACCCCTGAGCTGGGGTCACAGATCCAGGTGCACCCTCCACACTTGGCTCAGAGCTCAGGTCCTTGTGCTTGCACAGCAAACATGTATTGACTGAGTCATCTCTCCAGCTCCAAGAAATGTTTATATTTCAAATGAAAGAGCATCATTTTAAAATAATATATTTTACAAAGAATTTATATGATCAAAATGTATTTTTTTCTGGGGAACAAATGACAAAAGATTGCTTTTGAGGTGTGGTAGTCTGAAGTTGGGTGTTGGGCTCCTAAGAATTCACGTACAATATCTTTTTTTAACTGTTAAGTATATTATCTTATTTTCTCTGGGTTCTTCTGGAATGGTATTCATTTTTACACACTTTTATTTTGTTATAACTTTTATTTTTATTTGTATAGATGTTTTGCCTCCCTGTATGTCTGTACATCATATGTACACAGTGCTGATAAAGGCCACAAAAGGGGTCATATTCTCTGGGTCATAGTGTTGGCTGCTCTTCCAGAGAATTCCTAGCACCCACATTGGTGACTTAAAATCATTTTTGTATGTTCTTGTAATTCTTTAGAAAATTTTTTAAAGTTCTCATGGCAATTCCAGAAAAAGGAGAAGAGGAGGAAGAGAGGATATTACCTGCAGAATTGGATTTTTGCTTTCATCACAATTAGAACCAACCTCATGTAGGATGTGAGGAAAAGCAAAGAAAGCAGAAAGATTCAAAGTGCTCATTATTATCAAATTCTGTCTTCAATGGGGGTGTGGAATAACAAAGACAGTTTTAGTGGAAAATTGTGCATTATTAGATGGAAACCAGGTATCTAAGAAGTACTGTGAAGTCCTGTTTGTAAAACTCACTCATGCCTTCAAACTGCCTTCCAGCTGACCACGCTGTATGAGAGCTTAAGTTTGCGCAACCAGCACTTAGAAGAAGAGGTCAAAGATCTAGCAGACAAGAAAGAATCAGTTGCCCACTGGGAAGCCCAAATCACAGAAATAATCCAGTGGTGAGTGCTCTTCCAAAGGTGCTGCTGTGGGTGGCTGGGCTGTGCCTGAGCTGGTGTGGACTCTGAGAAGTTCCTAACACCTTTCATCTTCTTTGCTTATCATGGAAAGTAAGTTAGTTAGTTACTTTATACTTTATGAGAACTCAAGAAACACATTCACTTGCTTTTGATAATCTTTTCTAAGATGAAAACTTCATATTTATGATTAATTTTAAGCAGCCGATAGCCTGAAAACAGTGTAGAAGCTGAACAATTCTGTGTTTGTAATATAACATGTCATTTCCGGCATGGCATTTTTAAAACCTTAGCTTCACAAATTATTTCCTCTGCTGTCAGGCTAATTTTGATTATTTGGCCTATGAATTTTGACATCTTAATTCACTAAATGCTTGTTACCATGCTTACTTTTATACTGTGTGGAGAAAGCAGAATCCAGCAAAAACTTTTTCCATAACTTTTGTATTTATTTAAATTTTTGCCCCTTTTAACTTTTATGTTAGAATAGCTAGGTCCTTCATGTATCTACAAACCAATTTATTTTTTTATTGAGGATTTTGGCTTCCTGTTATTGTTTTTAATTTAATCTGTTTTCCTTTATCAGATTTCTAATACCCTTTTTAAATCAAAAGTGAATAAAATGTATTAAATAACTTTAATAACTCAAATATATCTATATTGACCTAACTGTAGAGTTCTTTTGATAACTAATGCTTACAGACATGTCCAGATTGTAGGCATTTACTGTGTTACAAAAAATACAACTGTTAGTTCACTAATGCTTAATTTATATCCACATCATTGGGTTTACATTTCTAAAGAAAACCATTTTAACATTTAGCCAAATTGATCATGGGGCTATAAGTAACAAAAGATAGAGCTGGAAAAAATTGCCTTATAAATTGGTTTTTCCAAAAGCTGTGATCCTAGACCACCACTCTGTTTTTCAATGACTAGGAGCATGGGAAGTGGTCCTGATGAAGGAAGGAATCTTCACCCACTTATTCATTCAGTAATTCAGTTATTCATTTTTAAAAGACAGTTTACACCATGTATTCAAGGCTGACCTCAAATTCTTAGTCTTCCAGAAGAAAAACAAGTAGCATCGTTTAGACACTGCACTGAAATAACCACCAACTTAAGATGCTAAATACAAAGTATTATGAAGAAACATAAATGAAATAGACTTAAATGTCATAGTGGAGCATTGTGGTACATTTATTTATTGGCCTATAATTCAGTGTGAAATAACCAGAAATTTTAACAGTAGAAAATTTGTTTTTAAAAAAGTGTATGTGTGGTGTGTGTGTTTATGAGATAAAATGTCAGCATCTAGATGAGAAAGTTTAGTAATCATCGGAAAGCCCCACACCTGTCCGGTGTAAGATCTAAAGAGTTATCATTTGTGGTTCAAGGGTGATTTACTAATTTGTCACATATAAGTTACTGCCAGCTTCCTATATATATAACTGAATAGTTAATAAATCTGTCCCCAACATTTGGCAGCTAGTGATGTGGCCATCCTTTTAAAGAGTTCTTTAAATATCTAAGGTTTTTGGTGCTTAGTTCTTAATGAAGCTTTAAATTACAAACAGCACTGACATTTTCTGTGTTTTACTTTGCACTTTGTGTCCATCTTTGTATATTCTAGGGTGAGTGATGAAAAGGATGCACGAGGCTACCTTCAGGCCTTAGCTTCTAAAATGACAGAAGAATTGGAGGCGCTAAGAAATTCCAGTTTGGGAACACGGTCAACAGTAAGCTCTGACATTTTACCTGGAAGCTTACCTCTTTAGAAAACAGAAAGCACACAATAAATCTGTACCAGTTTTCCCAGGCTTTCACTTGCTGTAAAAGTCTTCATGAGAAATAACTTTAGGTCTTTTTAGTTAAAAAAAAAATACAAAATGTCACTGTTAGCTGTTATTTTATAGCTAGCCATTATTGAAGAAGCTGAAAGGAAAAAACAATTACTTTTGTTCATGTAGACATATTTACTGTTACTTCTGGATTTGACAAAAAATGCATTTTTATAAATTATGTGCCTGTTCCACTCAGTTTCAATGATATTGCTTATAAAGTAGCTTCTAGATTCACTTGGATTATGAAATTTAAATGTTAAAAATAAAATAGGAAGAACTAAAACATAATCATATTATTCTATAGGATATGCCCTGGAAAATGCGTCGTTTTGCAAAACTGGACATGTCAGCTAGACTAGAGTTACAGTCAGCTCTGGATGCAGAAATAAGAGCCAAACAGGCCATCCAGGAAGAGCTGAATAAGGTTAAAGCATCTAACATCATAACAGAATGGTAAGGACCAATAATTTAGCCTTATTACAATAGTTTGAATAGTTGTAAGATACTCGTTTGAATGTTGAAAAATATTTTGAAAGAAGTTACACATTTAGCTGCCTATCTGCTGGTTTAGTTTTTTGTTTTTTTAACAAAAAGTGATGACCATATGATTGGGAATACTTTCAAGTATTATAATGTTTGCCTGGCATACCCAAGGCCCTGAGTCTGATCCCCAGCTTTGCCCCCACCAACAAAAATGATAAATAGGTTTGGGGAAATGGCTCAGTCAGTAAAATCCATACCTTATAAGCATAAAGACCTAACATTTGGTCTCTGATTCCCCACATTAAAAAAGCAGAAGAAGAAAAAAGGAAAAGAAAAAACAAAACAAAACTAGGAGCTGTGGCATCTGCTATAATCCCTGCTGGAAAAGCGGGAACCAGAGAGAGGAGGGCTCCTGTGGCTCACTAGACACCTAGCCAGATCACTGTGCTCTAACGTCAGTGAGGAACTGTGTTGCTGAGACTAAGATGAAGAGCTGTTGAGAAAGACACCTGACCTCTGCTTTTCACATTTGTATACACACCCAGATACAGCCTCTACAATATTAAGCTTGTGGAGGACTGGTTGTTTTGTGTTTGTTGTGGTTTTGTGTGTATGTGTGTGTGTTGGAGGCATGGTTTTTGTTTTGTTTTGTTTTTCAAGATGTTAAGTTTTGTAATGGTGAAATAATAATAATTATTTTCCAGGTTCCTTTATTTATTTAAAATAAGGAAACTCCTAGTATCCAGGGAAGTTAGTAAACATACTCCTCAATTCTTGTCACAACAGCAGCAAATTATATTTCAGATACAAAAATGATAAAATGAGAAATTGTAATTGCATTAGATATTAGGATGGTTCAAAAATAAATCACAGGGCTGGAGAGATGGCTCAGTGGCGGAGAGTTCTTAATGGTTTGCAGAGGACAAAGTTGATTTTCAGCTGCCACAACTGGCTGTAACTCTGGTTCCATAGGACTCAAAACACTCTGCCTTCCTTAGGGAATTTGCATGCATGTGGTATACATAAACTTATACATAATAAATACATATACATAAACTTACAAATAAATACTTGTGGATAAAGATAAATAAATCTTTGAAAAAATCAGCTAGTGGGTAACATAGTGAAATGGCAGTAAGTTCACATTTTAAATGAAGCTATAAGTTTAAAAATCTATCTGGCTCACAAATACCAAAACTTCCAAAAGCATGAGAAGAAACATAGGGCTATAAATTAAGTTTTGAGTGGTAGGAGGCCTTGAGACTCAAGCTGAAGTAAGTATTTTCTTATCAAAGGACATACACTCTTCTGTTGAATTATGACCTTTTTGTTGTCAATGACACAGACACAAATTAACTATGTTTTACTTAAATATACACTTTTGCATTGAAAGAGAAATTTTTCTGGAAATTTTGAAGTAAATCTTGTATAAAGAACTACTGTATATCATTTTCAGTATTATAGTTTAAGTAAGTGTCATCTTTTTTTGTCTTTGCCTAGGACATCAGAGTTTGACATTTGTTCATAAAGCAGGGCTAGATTGAAAGTAATAAATTCATGTGTATGCTGTAGTTACATGGGGATGTATGAACAAGGTGTAATGGCATAATGTTGAAACATGAATTCTAGTTGGTATTTAATGAAAACTCAGAGCCAGATATCAGGGCAAAGCTGGAATATCAGAGAGAGGAAATAGACCACCATCAGTTCTCACCCAGCTAATTTCTTAGGGTAAAAGCTATCTTCAAGAGTCTTCAGCCTGGCTGGTTGCTCCTACAGAATACCACAGTGTCTGCCTACACCTGCTTTAAATATCTTCTCTGCCCAGTTCTTTCACTTCTGTGTTCAACTCTGTATCATAATTCTACAGTTAGAATTAAAGGTGTGAGCTACTACTGTTTGGTTGTTAAGCTTTGAACTGACAGAAACACAGAAAGATCTCTTATCTCCTGAGTTATGGGATTAGAGGTATAGTTCACCACTTGATCATTCCCATGCTGGGATTAAAGGCCTGAGTTACCAACTGTCATTCCTGTGCAGGGATTAAAGGCATGAGTCATTCCACTCTCTGACCCTCAATTCTTGACTGTGGGTGACTCTGTCCTCTGATATTCCAGGCTGATTTCATTAAATATAAAATATATCACCACATAATGTTGTTAAGTTTAATAATTCATCAGCTCAGGCTCAGCAAACCTTCTCTATAAAGGCCCCTGTAAACCCCTCTACTCAGTTCTGTGGTCCCAGTGCATCAGCAGCTCAGTGCTGGGAGTTAGCCAGTGCTGCACAGATGCCAGGCAAATCCTCTGCTACTAAGCACATCTCAGCTCTGGCAGCCATATTTACAGAAATGAATGAGTCTGCTTTCTTTATTAATTTGTATAAGTGCAGGTGACAGTGTATATTTGTCTTATGCCATAGTTTATGGCCCCCTACTCTAGCCTCACAGACATTTAAACCAAATAGCCCAACTACACCAAATTAGTTAATGACTGTTTTTCTTTTCCTGCTTATTTAAGTAAACTGAAAGATTCGGAGAAGAAGAACTTGGAACTGCTATCCGAAATTGAGCAGCTGATAAAGAACACCGAAGAGCTTAGATCTGAAAAGGGTATGGAATATGTTTGTATCAGGACTTGCTTTTCTGAATGTCCTTTATTGTGTGAAAGCCAACTTACTGTTTTGATGGAAAATTCTTTAAATTAGCAACCATACATGCATGCAAGCACACGCATATGCTTCCATGCACACACACACTCATGAGTACACATATGTGTACACATGCCCATGCATACATTCAGACTGACTGAGCTACTGTGTATTATCTAATATATATTATATTAAGAATTTTTAATTACAGAGGTTGACTACTTTGCCACAAATTTGACTGTTATTTTTGTGTTAGAAAATATTTCATGAGTAACTTTTGAGATTGGGATTAAAGTATTTTGTGATGTATTTATGATGCTCTCACATGGCATCAGTGGTGCTGTACCTTAGCATTAGAACTTAGTGAAGAAACTTGCTGAGTAGCCCGTGGTGTCCTTTAGAATCCTTTTGCCCCTTTCCTTAAGTTCTGAATCTACTTTTATTAACACTTTTTATGTGTCTGCAATGTACAAAATCTTATGGTTCAGGAAGGACAGTCGGGGAAACAATATAAAATAACTAAATATAACTAATTCAATATTAATCATTTTAGTAATAAAGAGTTATTTGGGTGTTATTTTTTTCAGTCTGATGATTACACTGCGTGTCATGTATGATATCTCAGATTTTATTAATGTTTTCTTGAGAATTTTCATTTTCTTTTCACATGAATTAGCTCAGAATATGTCATAACCCTATGGTATGAACTTCTTATGCAGTTTTTTCCATAATGTAAATATCAAGAGGTGATGATTTAGTACAAATAAATTCAGACTGTGACTTATTTTAGTAAAGAGTCATTTTATATACAATTATCCAAAATCCATTTGTCTGACAAAGGCTATCATCAATTACTGGAATTAATTGATTAGCTTTGTATTTAGCTAAGGGTTACTCTACCCTTCCCATCTCAGTAACACAGAGAGGAGTAAAGTTGGTTGGATCTCTATGCCTGTTTGTACTGTGAAGAATAGAGTGATCACATAAAGGCACTACACTACTTGATGCTACATTTTTTATGTCATTGTTGATTGACTTTCTTAATGAAAAAACGTGAGTAGGAACTCACAATAAAAGGATAAGACATCCTGCTAAAGTGATCATGCTTGATTTTAATTCATGAACAATGGAGGAAGGCTATATTAAGGTAGAAAAACAGTATGTAACACAAATGGTCTTTTGGTCCTAAAAGCAATTTAACAAGAATGGCACCTGTGCCAAATAAAACTGACACACCAAATTAACTGCATTATTTTTAGATTATATCTAAACTTAAAAGTAAAAGACATTTTAAGTTTATAGCACATTGCTTTATGAAAAGCATGTTAAACAAAGGCTTTTTTATTCAGAATATTGCAAAAGAGCCATCTCAGCTGTCATAGTAGACTCTAATAAATATTTAGTTACTAAATAAATTTCATGATACATTAGAGTAATATTAAGAAGTACTGCACATAAATCAGTGATGGGGAGATGACCCTGTGTGTAAGATGCTTACTTTGAAAGCATGAAGACCTGAGGTTAGATTCTGAGCGCCCACATTCCCATCATCCAGTGCTGGCAGCATACACCTGTAGCCTCAGCACAGGGAGTCAAAAGGAAAACCCCTGGAGCTCAAGCTATTCTGACCAGATATGAACTCTAGCCTTAGTAATGTTTCAAAACAAAGTGGAGACCAATAAAACAAGACAGCTGGCCCCTAAATGCACATATATGGGCATGTGCACAAATGTAGATCAGAGAGTACCTGCCCTGTGCTAGAAAGGGGCAGGGACACAAACCATTTGATAACTCTTCAGGATAGAAATACCAAAATTGTGTATTAGAAGCTAGAAGGATGGTTCAGCAGTTCAGAGCACTGGCTACTTTTCTAGAGGACCTAGGTTCAATCTTACCCACATGGTGGCTCACAACATTCTGTAACTCCAGTCTCAGGGTTCTGATGCCCTCTTCTGGACTCCTTGGGTACTGCATGCACATGGTGCACAGATACATGAAGGCAAACATACGCTCAAAATTTTTAAATAATTTTAAATTGTGTTATAGGGTGTTTCTGCTTTATCTTCCCCAGCATTTATTATCTTTTCTATGTTTTGAGAATTTTTTTGAGATGGTGTATTTAAAATTGCTATCATACCCAAACAGAATATATACATTTTTTTAAATCATCTGACGAAAACTAAATTTCATATTCTTCATTCTTCAGTAAGCTAATGCCTGAGATGGGAAATTAAGTATACTTATTTTATATCTGTTATTTATGAAATGAGTATATTTTATAAATTCTGAAAAATATTTTTTAAAAAGTATTTCATAAGAGGAACATTGTTTGGGTGGTAAATAAGTTTCCAAAAAAATCACAAACATATAAGTTTCTAGTTTATTTGTTAATAACTGCCCAAAAGATTATATTTTATGTTGTTATGATGTACCAGTGGCTCACAAGCTTTCTAAAGCTGCTACCCTTTAATACAACAGTTCCTCATGTTGTGGTGACATCTAGCCATAAAATTATTTCATTGCTACTTTATAACTGTAATTTTGATATTGTTATCAATCATAATGCAAATATCATAGATGTCAGATGTCTGATATGCAATTCCTATGAAAGAATTATTCAACTCCTGAATGGGTCATGACCCACAGGTTGAGAACTATTGTACTACCTGGAGAAAATTTTAATTATTGATTCCAATGACTATCAGGGAAGCTAGCCTAATTTAACTGTTGAGTCTAGAAAACATACACACACACACACACACACACACACACACACACACACACACACACACACACATATACTGTGTAAAGTTAATACAGTAAGTCTCGAAACAGTTTTATTTTTAAATACTTTAATATATTGAGACAGGCAAGGTTATCCATGAAAATTAGTTTTAATTGTTCTACTTTAAAAAAAAGTTGCTGCTGTCTTCTAGGTATAGAGCACCAAGACTCACAGCATTCTTTCTTGGCATTTTTGAATACGCCTACCGATGCTCTGGATCAATTTGAAGTAAGTGACTCCTCTGAATATCCTCTGGTTCTACTTAAAATTCACTCTGGGATCTGAGATTTACTTGCAGTAAAATTTTTATTACAGCCACATAAGAGAACCTAGACTCATATAAATAAGTGACTAGAAACATGTAAGGGGGAATATGTCTGCAATTTTATGGAAAGTATGCCCATACTTGTATGTAATAAAAACATCTAAGAAAGTCTGAAACCCAAAGCTATTTACTAGGCCTAAAAGTGGCTCAATTCCCCTAAGAAACAGTGAAAGCTTGAATGCTCACAGTAGCTCACTGCTGCTGACTCTGGGTTCACGTCAGCTCCTTTTTGAAGAAGTATGCAATAAGGACAGTGGTTTTTATTAAAGTGCTAACCTGCACTCTTGTTAGCTCTACACTAAAATAGTAATTATGTAGCTCTTTGTCATTCTTTATTATTATTTAAAAATTCTGCTGAAAAAAGTCAATATAATGTCAAAGTATATCTTATATCAGAGAATGTAAGTTATTGGTCATCACCTTGTTCAGCAGTTAAAAATCCAGAATATTTGTGTAAGTGCTCTGAGTGCTGAAAATTGGGCTTGACCACAGTAGACAAAGTTCCCTCTCAAGTTGCTTATATTCATTCCATCAGAAAGAATTAGAACCAGAAATTCTGGTAATTGATTTCAGTTGTTATTTTTAAAGTGTATCATTAATTGAATAATCAGTGATTTGCCAGGAGCTTTTATTTTATTATTTTGGGGACAGTAGCTAAATTCCATTCTTTTCTGGGAAGGAAGAATCACTCTTTGAAAAGTAACTCTGGGTTCTTTGACAACAGTGACAGTAACTATTTTTCTCATTTATTTATTTGAACAAATGTCATTTGCCTTTCAATTGTTTTACAAAATTTTGATTTATTATTTGTATTAAATTGCTTCATCCATATTTTCTATTTTTTTATTGCTGAATTCGTTAAATAGGATTCCTTTTCTTCTTCTTCATCCTCACTGATTGATTTTTTGGATGACGTAAGTCTTTAATTTTCAAACCAATGCATCATTCAGTAAAAAAGATCAGTGAATTGATTTGAAGAATTTGCTTAGTAATGCAGTTTTAGAAATATCACTTGGAAATTTATGTGAGCCAAATGCTTCTTTCTTATTTTAAACATAATAGTTTATCATTATTAAATGTAGTAAAGTATGAAGCACTTTTAAAACTGCTTTGGCCTTTGGCGAATCTCTGTGTTTCCATTCTTTGCAAGACAGACTTCAATGATTACTTAAATATTGTTGCTATTTATAAGAAATTGTTCATTTTCATTTTTCATGGTTTCTGTTTTCCTTTCTCCTTTTCTTTTCAGCACCTTGCTGTTTCTGTACTGGCTTTAAATAAGTCTCCAGTGGAGAGATGAAAGAGTGATATTGAAAAAGTTAAATTCTGGTGGTTTATCATAATACAGTAAAAATATAATCAATTTTAATATGGAGAGATTTCTAACGTGGAAAGTGATTTTTAAATTAACATGTGTGGTATATGCCTCACAAACTGGATACACCAACCATCTTCTGTCTGAATTAATTCTGTAGATTTAATAATTTAGAATTTTGTAGCATGTGACATATTCATCTTCTACCTATACTGCCTTTTATATACATTTTTCTGTTTCATATTAGATGACTCAGTAATTCTAGACATAGAATTTTGGTATCTTGTTGAACATGAGCACTTTCCAAAAATTAAAAGATAAGAGTTTAAATACGAACAATGTACATAGTATTTTTAAATGAGGGGAAATTAATAAAATGGCCTATATTAAATATTTTATTAAAGTATAACATTATATTCAAAAGATGATTTTAGCATAATCTTCCACTTAAAACCAATTTTTGATATATTTTTCCCAATTACTGAACAATACAGAGACTTTGGTATGTTTGGAAATATACCAAAACCTGTTTCCGTCCTAAATGGAAATTTTTGTTGTTGTTTTTAAAACAATAAATTATGCTGGGTGATTCTATAATATAATTGAAAATAATCATCTTAAAAAACATGACATTACATTGTGTTGCAGTCTACTGTTTGGTATGTTAAAATAATGTGGTATTTTTATTATCCACATTATAAAGAATGAAGAGAAAGTTCGAGGGAATTCAGAGTTCTTTCTACTGATAAACTATTTTTACTTTTCCTTGACACACTCTTGCCTCCATCCTTTTCTTTCCCATAAACACAGAGAGTAGAACCTAAGAACAGTGAGTAGTTCATTAAACAAATGAACTCTTCTGCATAGACATCTGTGAAGACTGTCTCTTCTGCCAGGCCCCTGCTCTCACAAGTCTCTGCATCACATTCTGACCTTTCCAGGGCATGCATGATGTTGCTGTTCCTTCTGTGTTTCTGTTGTTCTGGTAAAGCTCATAAACTGGCCATTTGACTTTCTAGCATGGGGTTTGTAAGAAATTAACTGGCCTTTCAATGCCTGTGTTTGCTCATGTGACAAATGGTTACACTATGGTACTACTCTCATAAGGTGTTTGGATATTTAAAGAACCTAACCCTTCAAGAACTCTCCTTGCTGAGTCAGCTCTCCTCTCATCATCCGCTCTCTAGCTTCACTGCTTGTCCACCAGGGTAACTCCACTTCAGGGCTGGCTTTCATCTTTACTTCTCACCCTTCCTCTTGCTAAAAACATGAACCACTGAGTCTTCTCTGAAATTGTCAAATCCCATGACTGTTGGAAAATGAGAGGCAGGGCTAGCACTAAGCTCTCATTTAAAAAATTCTGTTCTTCATTTATACTTTATAATATAATCCTCTTGGTTTGTTTATTGTTCATAATTATGACCATGCTTCCAAATGTTAGTCATTTATTCATTTTATCATTAAAGTCATAGTAAAATTCTGTTTCAATAGTAGCATTAAATATTTAATATGCTCATGTTCTACATCCACGATACTATAAAACCCCAGTTCAGTAGCTCCCATTGTTAGGCATTTAGATTTTTAAGGAATAATTGAGGCTAGATTATTCCTTATTCTAAATATGGTTCTATTATGCATCATGCTTATAGTGTGTGACTTTCCCTGCATTATGTAGGTTCTAGTGTTTAATAAACACTGAATCACTTCTTCCTGGTCATCCCCTTCCATTTCTGTTATTGCTGGAGAAGAGAATGTTGCAGAACTAATCCTAATTGTGGCTCCACTTGCATGTCTAGGAGAAGAAAGGCTTGTGTTAGGCACAGTTGCAGGTTTAACTTGGTGTTATATCTCCATGTTAGCCATCTCACACTCCACACACAGGCCCACGCTACCTCCAGGGCCTTGCTTTCACTGCTCGTAGGTCCTCTCCTCCAAATTTACCTTCTGATCTTCGATTTTTATTCTTTAATTTAAGCCTATTAAAACTATTACTTTATTATTTACAACAACACAGAGTCATTCTTTCTTTCATGATTTTTTCCTGAGTTTCTTTTATCTTTTTCTCATATTCTGGCAAACAGGAGGGATGGTTATTTCAGCAGGTAGAGTTTCGACATAAACTTCAGGCTCATATAAGATTTCACAGAGAGGCTACAGAGTATTGCTCGCAGCCATGATTCCTCCCTTCTGTGTCTGGATTTCACCATTGTTCTCACCCAGTGTCTTCGACATTTTCTTATAGCTAATCTCCAGGTGAAGATGTAGTCAGGATTGACAGCATAGAGCTATGTTTGGTTTGTATATTGTCATTACTGATGATTTCTAATTTAGCTCTTAACATTTTAAGTCAACTTGGAGGCTGGTAGATAAATGTATAAAACAAAGCTGCTTAATTATATATTTTGTGGGTGATTTGTTTGGGGAATTATTAGGGCATAATTAAGTATTTTTATGACAAACAGTAACAAAACTAAATAGATCTGTTGTTGTTGAAATTATCCACTTCTTGGTGGATCATGATGCATGTGCAGTGAAAACTGCATCAGCTGTAGACCACATCTAAGCAGTTGTTTCCTCACTGTTTTATCCTGCCGTTTCCCTGGATATATATGTTCTTGAATGTATCAAAACAGTGGCTTTGTGCAGATGTCTGTATGCTGTGTGTTCATACAGATGACCTGGTACTTTCCCTGAGAATGTGTGTAACGTGATGTTCTCTCTTTGTTGAAGCGCTCCCCGTCCTGTACTCCAGCTAGCAAAGGCAGACGTGTAAGAGACTCTCACACTATGTGCTGTCCCAATGCCTTCTGTCTGTCTCTTGTTCTTTGCCTTTGGCTGCAGAGCCCTTGAGCATGTGCCGTGTGCCATGTGTCTTGCGTCATTTCACCACTGCATGCATGTGCTGCTGCTCTTGCTGCCACTCCTCTCCTCCTGTGTTCCTCTTTGTCCTTCATTTTGGCTTTGGCCGCAGAGCTTTAGGAATGTTCTTCATGTAAATTTATACAATTAAGTCACTGAAATGTTAGGAATCCTTTTTAAAGTATGATTTTTAAACTATTCAAATACAAGGTAAATGAGTTTTTCAGAGAGAATCTGATATAGGCAAATATGTAGAGTTGTGGGGCAGTTTATAAACCTCATTGACTAGATTTTGCATAGATCGGTTCTGGAAAAATTGTGAGGTAGGTGTGTTCATTTAACGAATATTTGAGGAATTTCCCTAAATATCTTATATGTCATAGATTCTACGATAATTTCATGATTTAAAAAGTTCTTTCTATGCATTATTAACTTCCACTGCCAGTGCTAGCTCCATGCTTCTTGACCTGAAAGTGTTCAGCCACTCTCCCATCCTACATATTCTGATATGCCTATGTGAGGAATCTGTATGTAGAAAGGTCCCAGGCTTTTGTAAGCCAACCTGTGTCCCAGCATCTGTCCCATACATGATGGGGAGAAGCATTAGTTACCCAGTACTGCTAGCTGGATTTTCATGTACTATGTTAAATAGCACTAAAGGGCATTCACATGAGATACATACAACCTTTGAACTTTGCTTGTCAACTTCATGATGAGCAAGCACCTTTATTCTCAAGTTCCTAAATAAAGTTTGAGATGAAGTATTTCTTGGTTTGTGGTGCACATGAGAGATAGTAGAAAGGCCATTGATCCTTGTATTCTTTCTGAACAAATGAAAGGTTGTCATGTAAACATGAATAACAGTAGCATTACAGATAATTTTAGATGATGACTATAATAATGATAAGCACTTCAACTGTCAATCTACGCACTAGATCTGAGTTCAGCTGACCTCTTTTAGTTAGAGGTCTATAAAATATTTCTGGCTCTGCAGATTTTTTGATTGTTTTGACATTTATAGAATTAAACCACTGGATATTTGGGTTTATCAAGTTAATCTTAGTATATGGTAACTATTTTGTAATGAGAAGGTTAGCATTTGTCTTCCCATCTGTACTAAATTTGAATTGTCAGCCTGTGAACTAAATTTATGATGGCCTATTTATAGTAAGGTTATAATTCAGAAAAGTTTTGTTTTATAATTGAATCTATTGTGTATTAGTTATATCTGATTGGTTACATTGTTAATGTACACTGAAAGATTTGGCCACCTAGAACATTTTGTTGACTCAGGAAATAAGAAAAATATACTGAGGGAAGTGATTTCTCTGTGGTTCTTATTTCTAATCATGTATCTTTTTACCACAGCATCTAAATAAGCTACCATAATTCAGAACCTGTGAAAATTATCTACATTTTTTTTATTTATCAGTATGACTGCCTTGATTATCTCTTTTCTCAGCTTCCCTCAGTTCGTTATTGACTTAGTATTTTTAAAAAAAAAAAAATCTGTAAATTACTATGTTTGTAAAGAACATAATTTGGGAATTGTAAATTAGTCAGTAGTTAAATGGGAACATTATTGTAGCATAGTGAAAGTAGTCTCTGGGACATGAGTATAGCATTGATGTTTCGGTAGAACACAAATAGAACACATTCCTAATAATACCTTTGAATCTGACTGTGGTATATGATTTCATATCTATACCATGTTTCATATAGTTAAATGCTTTTATTAACTTAAAATATTCTTACCCTTGAAATATCACAGAAATAAGTAAGCATCCTAAATAATGTCCATCTCTATGCTGCTAGGCCTCATTTCCAGGTTGAAGAGTTAAAATCCTATATAAGTGGTATTTAATTAAGCACACTATAAGAAAAATGTTAATGTATGATACAGATGAGTAGAGAAGTTCCATCTGATTATTTTAGTACTGAATGACACAGTGTCTCATTTCAGACTTTTTTCTTTAGAATTTGGAGCAGACACTAGCAAGCACCACATATAGCTTAATTCCCTGTTACTTTTCATAGAGTGTAATTCTCTAGAGTCGATATTCAACTTAGGATACTGAAAATAACTTAAGAGAAATTTCCATAAAGACAAATATGTTACATTATTTGTAACTATTAAGATTATACTTGAGACCATAATCTTCAGAAATTTGTTATGACTGGTTACAGGATGATACAGTATTATATTTACTGTTTTCCAAATTATATTTCGATAACACTAGAGGATTGTTAATAGAGATAACTATTTCACTAAAAGTTTGAAGGTTTAAGTGTTCTGAATATAAGACATTAGATTCTTTATTGCAAGAATACTTTTAGCTAAAATCAAATTTGATTTAAAAAGTGTCTTCTTCATTTCAAATTATAGTTCCAATGCAAGCAATATATTAGATGCAAGCTGTTATTCAATAAATTGTCATTTATTATCATCTATATCAAATACTAGTCTCTTTTACTTTAAAACAAGCTGCAGATGAGATGCTGCTACTTGTGTGATTATGGCCGTCTTGAGATGTCTGAGGTACCAGTGATGTACATCCAAGATGAACTGTCTCCATATTGTTTACTGGGAAAATTGGGAAAACATGTTGTGTAGTTTGAGGTATTCTTCATGAAATCACTTAAAAATTAGAGAGTTGCCAGGGTTTTGAGAAGAAAAATACTTTTATTTTATTATATTACTTTTGTGAAGGTAATTTGCTTGAAAAATCTTAATAGATTCAGGAACCACTATAGACTTCTTTGCATTGTGAACAAAAATCACAATATTCAGCTTTTTTGTTTATATTTATACACACACATATGAACTAGTAGAACATAAAAATTGTAATAAACATCTCTTAATTTCTACTCATCAGAATAATTCATCAAAATATGTTTACTTAGAGAAAATGAGCTAACAAAATTTTTAAAAAGGTATTTTTTTGAAAATATCCTTTTTTCGGGGGATTGTAATTTAAAAGTATTGGATGAATTTTTTACATGGTTAAAATAAGATTTGTTTCCAAGGTCTTCCTTTGGATAATACTAGAATATGTCATCCATTAATATTATGTATTGCTTTATACTATTTGCCTTTAGATTGTTGTTTTTATAATCATTAAGGTAATTATTAGATTTACATAGCTCTTTTATGAATATCATATTTTTTGGCTTTTGCTACATTAGTAACTCAGATACTTAGACTTAATACCATAATATCTTTAATATGTCCATGGGTAAAACACAATAATAATGATTACATTTTTTAAAAAGTTTTTAAAATGTTAACTATTTGTATATATGTGTATGAATTGTCAGCTAATTTCAGCATTAATTTTAGGCATTTTTAATTCTACCACATTTAATGAATACCCTGAAATTTTAATTCAGTTAAGTGCTTTTTATTGATATAATAAACTATTAATTACAAATACATGGTAAGGATTAGGATTAATTATAGTTAAAATTATTCACATCTTGAAAAACACAGTCCTGTTGGTGATAATTAAAACTCTGATAAAGAGAATATGTGACACATTTTCCTCATTTGTCTTGTTCAGCTGCATTTGAGATAATATTAATAATGGCAGCAATCCAGAAATGATATAATGTAATAAATTTTAAGATGTAATCTGTTTCCTGAGCTCTTTGCTTTTAATAAGGTCTTTTCAAAGATCTAGAACTTTTTTTAAGTTTTATGTTAAATTCTTTTTGTTATGAGTTTTTTCATTTTTAGTAAGCTTTGTTCATTGTATTTATGAGAACCACACTTAGAAAAGTAAAGTGATAATATTTAAACTTCAGTTTTTCAAAAATCAGAACGGTTTTGGAAATGATATAGATGAGCTTTTTAATATTCCTACTTACTGTCACTTCAGAATAATTACTCCATTGTAGCTACTTAGTTTCTTTAAAAAACAAACCTTACTTGATTTTCATTAAATGAAATTTTTAATTTAAGAGCATAGAGCTCTAGAAAGAACACATAGGGTTTTTGTTGTTCTATTTTATTATAATTAATACTGGTTTAGCTTTCTAAAATATAACTGTAGTTCTTGATATAACCAGAGTTTACTTAATGCAGCCAAGAAAATCATTTTTATTTCATTTTTGTTCTCTTTCACTGTCACTAATTAGTGAAAACTGATCAAGAAGAAAAGATAAGTTAATACATGGCCGAGATTCTTTAAAAGAACAAAATTGAACATTAAAGGGTTTAAGAGTTTTTGAGTGAGCAGTCACAAATTAAAGTGATAATTGATAATTTTCTTGCCATGTCATATTGTCACGGGTTCACAAATAAATGTTTCAGCACCTGACTCTGGTTTGATTACTGAGACATGGGACGTCCTTAATAGGCTGCCAGTTCTGTGATGGAAACTTCTGTTCACCCACATACCAAGAAAATAATGTGGCTACATGTTCTGATTTTGGCACTGGACAGTAAAGAACAGCACTCACTTCTGTTAGCTCACATTCTCATAACTCAGGGAGTAGACCTGCTGTACGTTTTGAGTAAATATTGGTGGAAAACAGCAAGCTCTCTGCCCTTGGTTTTAGAGATACTGAAGTTGCAAGATCTAGAGGTAAAAGTCATTTGGACTGTTTATTCCTGTTTTCAAAATTATCTTTTACTCAGGATTTTTTGTCTTCCATTTGAGCATGGAGGATTTCATGATAGCTCAAAATTTTTTAGATTATCTTTTTTTTTTTTTTTTTTTTAAAAAATTCAATTTCTTTTTTTTTAACGTTATTTTAAACTTTATTTATTTATTTATTTGCCTTGGTGTTTGCCTGGAACTGGAACTACAGACAGTTGTTAGCTGCCATGTGGGTGCTGGGAATCGAACCCGGGTCCTCTGGAAGAGCAGACGGTGCTCTTAACCGCTGAGCCATCTCTCCAGCCCCAAGATTATCTTTAAAATAGCATAATTTTCTATGTATAATAAATTTTCCACTTGGATACTTTATAAAAGGTTATGTTATTGAGTCAGTTTTAAGTTCTATTTAAAATATTTCAGGACTGTTTATTTACCTTGGAGATTGTATAACTATATAGACACTAGAAAGGGGAGAATTTTAGGAAGTGAGAAACATGCCTGCTTTATTTATGCAGCCTATAGTTTGATCTGATTGCCGTCCTCTTAACTCTTCCCAAATAAGACTGTGTACCGGGCAAATTTGTCTTGAGTCTCATTTTAATCTTTTACTCTCCTCTTCTTGGCTAAGGTTCACTGTTAGCAAACGTAACTTGACCTCTATGATCCTTATTGCTTTGAATGTATCTGTCATAGAGGTACCGTGGTGGATCATAGAGGACTGGTTTGTGCAATGAAGAGGGTGGGATTCAGACCTAACTTGCAACTTCTCAAAGCAAACCAATGTATTGACTCATCTTTGTCACACGTACACATGTAGTTTAATGTCCCTCAGTAGGTCCAGTTTTTAAAATCTAAAAATGAAGGATTTAAGTTGATTAGTAACTGTGTTGGTTATTTTCACCAAACCTTTGGCTCATTATTTGAATGATGGCCTGTGCCCACCATCCTAAGAGGTCTTACTGGATCTCCATAGAGGGATGCTCCTGATTTTTGTCAGTACTATTCTATGGCAAATCCTGCAAAGTTGCCCGATTAAAACAATTCTATGGAGAATTGAGCAAAAGTTGTCTCTTTTATATGAGCAACATATCATATCTCCAAAACAATAATTGTTCTGGTTTCATTTCTGGTGTGTAATTATAAAAACAAAGAACAAAACAAACAACATAAAACCTGATCAAAAGCAATATAAGAAAGGATTTAGTTGACTCAAAATTCTCATCCATTATTGCAGTAAAGTCACAAAGATGGTCACACCACATTCATAGTCAAGATCAGAGAGAAATAATGCACTCATGATGCCTGCTTGCTCTCATCTAGATATTTCTGTCTTATGTATTCTAGGACACCCTGCCTAGGGAGTGGTGCTGCCTGTGATGGGCTGAGTTTTTCTACATCAGTTAACAATCAGACCACTCACTAATATGCCCATGGGCCAACCTGATCTAGACAATTTCTCATTGAGTCTTTCATCCTTGGTGATTCTTTTTTTTTTTTTTTTTTTTAAACTTTATTTATTTATTTACTTATTTATTTATTTGCCTTGGTGTTTGCCTGGAACTGGAACTACAGACAGTTGTTAGCTGCCATGTGGGTGCTGGGAATCGAACCCGGGTCCGTTGGAAGAGCAGACGGTGCTCTTAACCGCTGAGCCATCTCTCCAGCCCCATCCTTGGTGATTCTAAATTGTAGCAAGTTGACTTTTAAAAGTATCCACCACAGTATTCTGACTGTACATGAGAAAATAGCCCCAAATTGAGAAAATTATTTGTGTACTTAGACATGGAAGCCACATGCCCAGAGCCCTGATCAGCATAAAAAAGGAGCTGGAAAGGTAGTCTGGGAAACTGTTTGGGATCTCTCTATTCCTGATCACATGTTGTTGAACCTGCAGTTTTAGGAGGTTTTATTTGTTCACTTAGTTTCACATAGAAGGGTCTTTATTATTTTAATCAGTGTTGTAGTCAGTAACATAAATACATATTCTCATGTCTGTAAATCTTTCATCAATTGCAATTTAGAGGGGATACATTGTCTACCATCATGTCCTCTCTCCAGGAGTAACTATAGTATTAATAAGAAAAAATAATTAAGTATTTTTGTTAGGACATTGTTTTTTAAAATGTACCATATTCAAAGCAAATGACCCAATCTTTACTAATTATCTTTTTTTTAACTCAGTCCTAGTAATTTTGAAAATTACCAGATTGAACAGATTATGTTTCATGCTAATGTTTAACCCAAAATATCTTCGGCTTCTAAGAGTACTTAGTTTTAAAGCATGAATGTGAATGTAATTATTTTTTCTACTGCCGTAAAATAAAAAGATGGGCATTAGTGACAAGCAAAAAGTTCATGTTACATTCCCTTTACTTTCAGTTAATACCTGGTAAAAGACTAAATTGAATTATCTAGAACAAAATTATATCTAATCTACAACATGCATCTCTGAAGTATTCACTTATTTCATATATATGATTTTGTGTGTGTGTTAAATACATGGAGTACAGATAATATAGTGTAAGCCAGTGCTCATGGTAAGAGATAAACAGAAAGCTTGGGGCCGGAGCTTTGGTTAACTGCTTAGGAATTGTTTGAATGCCTGCCTGTACCCACTGCCCATAGAAGGCTACTCCTAATGTTTGCCACTACTCGCCTGTAACTCCCAGACAGTTGCCAAATTATAGCAGTTCTTCATTTTAACAAAATGGTTATTTATAGTAAAATTCATGCTTTTCCATAATGCCATCCCTAATGTGAATATTCAAACAAATTTTGAGGGTTTTTTTTTGTTTTTTGTTTTAATTTTCTTCATGAATTGTTGTCATGACAATGCCTTAAGAGTTACATGTTAAAACATGATTTCTTGGGTTTTTGTTTGGTTTGGTTTGGTTTTTCCCTGACTAATTTTCCTAGACTGATCCTGATGACAGTACTTGTATAAGGAACCCAAGCATCAAGTTTTACATCCAATCAAAATCCACATCTCCTTCCACATCTAGTGAAGCTTCCCAGTTAAGGTGCTACTCCACAACAGTATGCTTGTGTTCAGGAAAAAAAAATTAAAATTTTTTAAGTGAAATCTGTCTGATTAAGTATATTGTGTAATAAGTTATAGTTCATTAGATGTCATTACATTTTGCTAATACTGAGAGAGATAGAAAGTTACTACTCACATTTACCTGAAATAGGCAAAAATAGATAGGTAAGTAGGTGAGTAGATTGAGAAAGAGTCTTTAGTTAGAGAAGTATGTAGAGAAATGCTTGTGTAAATGTCATATTCAAAATTTACGGAATCCTTGACATTATTAGATACAAACTAAGCACATGGCATTGAAAGTGTCTTTCTTGATTCATGTGTTTTAGTTTTTCTAATCAGTTTAATAAACCATGCTATAACTAATTCATTGCATCATAAATACAGCTTTAAAATGAAGTTGATACTACTGTAACAACTCAGCTGTGGCAACTGATAGTTCATTCTAACTACTCAATCAGCCATATGTACTCATTCAACTAAATCCTGCTTTTTAAGTCAAAAATGTTATGTTAATAATTTATGTCAGTTACTTTAAGCAGCCCATTGGTCTGTTTTCTCCCCAAAGACCATTAGTCATTCTAATTGGAAGAATGTGCATTTAGTTCATTCTTTAAGCCAAAGATGTTGGATAATGGTCTCACCAGTCACCACTGGAAAGAGTGACATGATGGCACCATCTCTGGGGATTACCCTGGATCTGGAACACATTTTGTTCCAATTTTGTTTTGTGCAACCAACTGAGATTTAGAGCTTTGCAAAAAAAACAGTAACAATAACTACTATAATGAAATGCACTACTCTCACCATGTAGAGATAAGTAGTCTTCTTTTGTGGGATGCTTACATTGTTCCTAGCCCTTTATTGCCAAAAATTAATCCTGAGGGGATCTTAGTATTTTTTGCTTTTGCAGATGGGAGTTTGGGTGCAAACTAGTTGTATGTTATATATACTTTAAACTTTAACTAGATCTTCCCAAATGTTTTCCATGGTGCTTGGGTTTATTTTCAGTCCCCCTAGCAGCATTTGAAGCCATGGTTTGTTTGGAGAAGGCTGGTTTGCCAAAGCCCGTTGAAACAAGAGGAACAATGTTGCCATTGCAACCTGAGGAGACAGGAAACATCAGTTTTCTCCAGTGGAGCGATGCATAGTACATCAGCTACACCTGCTCAGGAGTAGTCGGCAACACAGAATGACTCCATGAGTCTGTTATGATTTGGTGGGGGGAGGTGTCTTTTTTTTTGGGAGAGAGAAAAATGAAATTGAGTGCGTATGAAAGTGGGGAAGAACCTGGGGGCATTTGGGGAAGAGAAATGATGAAGATATATTGTGAAAAGTTGAAAAGTTTAAAAATAATGAAAGATGTAATAGTAAAAATGAAAAAAAAAAAGAAAATTCCCCATTTCCCCACATCCTACCAACCCTTGGTACAATCAGATCCTAATTTTACCAGTTGGATGGATGTGAAGCAGCATTTGTATTAATTTGTGTGTCTCCTTTTCTAATTTTATTTAGCATCTTTTTATGTGTTCATTGCCTGTTGATGTCTTTTGTCTATTTGTTCCATTAATTTTCCTAATTTTGTAATTTTTTTAAGTCTGGATATGAGATCTTTGCTAGGCGGATTGGTTGTAAGCACTTTCTCCCAGTCTAAGGATAATTTTTAAATTTTATGTTAACTTTTTTGTTTTTTAAAACTCTTGACCAACTCACCAGTATTTTTTGTATGACTTCTGCTTTTATGGTTTTTAAAGTAGTTTTTCTTTATGAAAATTTTTTGCCAGGACATCTTCTAAAGTTTTAAATTACTGTTTTTATGTATTTAAGACCTTAATCAAACTGAAATGTATTGCTGTGTGGAGTGGGAAATGGGATTCCAATATTTTCCCCATATGAACAACTGAGTCTCCTACATTTCACTCCTCTGCAGGACTGTCTGCTTTGATGGATGGGTTTGTTGTGGGCTTTTCTGTCACTTTGCTTATTCTTGCAACGGTTCCACATTTCTTAATCACTGTAGCCCTAAAACAGTTTTTGAGTGCCACTCATAGTCGCTGTGTTATTTTGCTCTTGACCCTTTAGTTCTGCATACTACTTTTAGTATTAGTGTATCAAACTCCATGTGAGTCTTTATTAGAATTATATTGACTTTATAGATGTACATGAGGAAGTTTGACATATTCATGATAACATTGTAAGCACAGTAGTTACTTCATTTTATTCTTCAGTAAAGTTCATTGCTTTCAGTGTGTTCTGTGTTGCTTGTTGATGTCTTCTGATGTCCTGAATTTTGTGTCGCTGTGTGAGTGAGATCCAGTTAAGTGCAATTTTTATTAGGCAGTTTTGATCTTTTTTCCAGCACCTTTGCTTGATCTCTAGGACTTTCTGTAGACCTCTAAGGACAGTTTTGTTTGCTGTTGTATTTTATTACCTTTTGCATAGATTCTTTTCAGTGTTTCTCTCTTAACTTCTATATTTACCTTCTCATATTAAATTATAGGATACGCTCTAGTCTTTCGAGCTATTCAAAAGTAAACAAAATTGAAATTAAACTCACAACTCACAAAAACCTGATACATTTAGTCAAATTCCATATCAGGATTATAGTTTACTTATATATGACTAGTTTTAGAGGTTATTGTTAGAAGCAAAGGACACCCAACTTCCTCTTAATATTTTAATACTCTGTGACTTTATACAAGGCTCAACTTGTTTTCCTTGTACGCTTGCTTGGCATCCTAAAAAGAAGTTACTGCCCTTTTTGTTTCCTAGTTAAGCCATGTGCCCTCCTCCCCCACAATATCATCCAATAAAATCACTGGTTCTTTTTATTCAAAGAAACAAAATACTTTATAAAATAAACTTTATTTTACTTATAGTAAATATATAGTTTATAACTAAACTTGAATTAAATTAATAATTCCAATAATATTAAATAATTTTGACTCATTTATTTAAAATTGATTTCTTTGTAAAAATCTCACTAATCTCCATATATTCAACTCTATGTAATTATATTCCATATGTATAACATATATATTCCAAATATTGACATCAACTAATTAAAAAGAATCTTGTAGGACTGATGAGATGTCTCAGCAGGTACTGCACTTGCTGAGCAAACCTGAGCCTCCTCTCTGGACAAAGTTAGAAGAAGAGAAGTGACCTTGCAAAGTTGCATTCTGACCTCCATATATATATATATATATATATATATATATGCCTTCATCTAACTTATATATACTTATGCATACACACAACATGAGCTCACATACATTAAGAAGTTGTTTAAAAATTAATTGTCTAAATATTTATATCATAAATCTTGCTAAATATTCAGTTACTTTTAAGAATCAGTGTGACAAACTCATACGAATGTGAAAATATTTTCATTTTTGTGTAAGTCACATGCTATGTTTTTTGTTTTCTCTGTGGATTTTATTTCCTAACTTATTTCTTTTTAAATTTCCAAAATGATATGACTGCAATTAAGAAAAATAATTTATTTGTAAATATTGTAATCTCAGATTGAAGTATGGTCTCTGGAAACATGAACCCCAGGGAGCTGAGGCAGTGTTCTGTTAGCACTGTTGACATGTGGTTTAGGTTATTTACTCTGTTCTCTTCCTACTTGTTTTCTAAATAAAGTAAGTTTTTATGACATTTATTCCCTCTTTTGCCTGGGATTTAGATTGCAGACTGTGCTCCACTTCCAGTTCACACACCAACCTTGAGGAAAAAGGGATGCCCTGCTTCAACCGGCTTTCCACCTAAGGTATTGGTCTAAACATCGCGAGTTCCCAAACATGAGAGTGGATTTCTTCTACTTTGGAAATTTGCTGTTTTGTTACTTATTTTCTCAAAGCTATAAAATAAAAAAAACTTGAGAAGAAAATAAATTCAATAATGAATGTAAATACCATTCTGAATGTTGGAAGAAGTGTACAGTATATTTAATTCTTAAATTCTATGTTTCAAAGCCTATTAGAGGAACCCTTATTTTGTCACCTGATTTTAAAAACAGCATTAAATTGAATCCCCTTTGTCAGAGAATACGAGTCTGAGTTTAATCAATCACAAAGAGAAATGCTCAGTGAAGCACAAAGGTTGATCTCTCCTCCCTTCCATCCTAGTATGAGAAAGACATTGTAGATGGCAAGACATGGAGATTGAGTTTGTCTAAGCCTATGCAAAGAAATTCTAGAAACTGGAAGACCAATGACCTTCCTCTTTAGAACATAAACTATAAATAAGTCACAGCAGAATGAGGTCAGTGACTCTGAAAACTAATTTTTAAAAGTATGAAAAGAACCAGGTGGTGGTAGCACATACCTTTAATCCCAGTATTTGGGAGGTAGAGGCAAGTCAATCTCTGAGTTTGAGGCCAGCTTACAAAGCAAGTTCCCAGACAGCCAAAACTATACAGAAAAATACTGTTTTGAAAACAACAACAACAAAGCATCTGATAAAAATGAATAACCACATACCATTACATAATGAGACCAGACAGAAGACGAATTTAAAATAAACATAATAAATATCCTTACAGAGACAGATAATGTCAGACAGGATAAAGCAGTGTTTAAAAAAATTAATCTAGAAAAACTTGACGGGGGCTGGAGAGATGGCTCAGAGGTTAACAGCACTGACTGTTCTTCCTGAGGTTCTGAGTTCAATTCCCAGCAACCACATGGTGGCTCACAACCATCTATGATGACATCTGGTACCCTCTTCTGTATACTGTATACATAATAAATAAATCTTTAAAAAAAAAAAAAAGAAAAACTTGACAAAACAATATAACTGCTAAATCCATAAAGGGCTTTAATGACAGAGTGGGAAGACTAGAAAAACAAATCAGAAAATGAAATGAAAAATCTGAAATTTAAGATATACGACAGAAATGGTGTCAATATTTACATAATATAATATGACTTTAATAGGAAAGAGGTGAGATTAAAGAAATAGAGAGGGTCTAGAATGGCGGCTCTGTGGTTAAAAGCACTCGCTGTTCTGCAGAGGACCAGAGTTTTGTTCTCAGCACCTATATCACAACTGCCTGTAACTCCCTCTCCGGGGGATCTGATACTGTCCTGTGACCTCAAGGGCTCCTTTGTACACTTGGCATATACAGTGATACACCAACACAAATAAATAAGTACATTTTTAAAGAAAGAATGATCTGATTTTTTTTTAATTAGAGATAACAAGCTCCAGTAAAGAAAACACTTTAAACATGCTCAAAATATTTAAGTGTTTCCAAAGAAATGGACTTATTTAAATGATAGAAACTTAAAAGACCAATTGGAGTTGGGAAAGCTCAAAAGTAAAGATGTCAGGCTGGAGCTGTGGCCCCTCTGGTGTGCCCCTGACTGCCCGAGCTCCCCCTAGAGCCCATGTGAAGGGCCAGGTGCCATCGTGTGCACCTGTAACTTTAGGGCCAGACAGGAAGGACAGACTAGATGGTCTTCTGGAGTACACAGTGTAGCAACAGAACCAGCTGGGTGTGCTGCTTCAGCCAGATGTGCTGCCTCAAGTCCTTTGACACCTACTACACACCCCAGCCCCCAAATATAATAATAATATTTGTGAAGATGTGAGAAAAAGAAAGATTTGAAATAATGGGTGAAAGAATTCAAGAGAAAGCTGAAATTGAAAGGAGATATTTCAGAAAAATAAAATAAGCTCTAAGAAAGTCAAGATCAGACAACAACTTAGAGGTACAAGAGGCCCATTTCAGTCTGTAACTGAGAAGTAGAAAGGAGCAATGTAAAGATGGCTAACAAAGATTAGAGAAGAGCCATGTTTGTAAAGCAGGAGTCTGCAACAAAAGCAATCAGAACAACCAACATTATATTCCAGCGCACTCTGAGAGTCCGAGGTGTGCAGTGTGATGCGGTTTGTCTCTGTGGGTCCATGAAGACTTGCAGTATCAAGTGGAAGGCCTAACTCTTCCCTCTATTACTTTGCAGCGCAAGACTCATCAGTTTTTCGTGAAGTCTTTCACTGCACCTACCAAGTGCCATCAGTGTACCTCCTTGATGGTTGGTTTAATAAGACAGGGCTGTTCCTGTGAAGGTAAGAACAACGGGAAGGGAAGTAGGACTTTGTGGCTATGGCTGTATAACAATACTATTGCGGAGTGCTCCTAAGGCTCTGGCAGGCAGATGGGTTTGAATGCCGCCGTCACTGCTGCTGCCGCCTCTGTGACTGAGCAAGTGGTGTGTAACAGAGAAGGCAGAAAATGCTCAGTGAAGTCAACTCTTATCCTGTCTGCTAGAGAAAACATAGAGAATGAATTCTAGACATCTCTTTATCCCTTTATAGTCATAGACACACTTGTTTTAAAACAATCAGTAAAAGTTGTTAGACATAGGGCCTAGGGAAATGGCTTAGTGAATAAAGCTGCTTACTATATGGACATAAGGACTAGAGTTGGGTCTCCAGGACACTGGCCAGATTGCCCATCTGTAATCCCAGCCCTCAGGACATAGAAACAAGATCCTTGAGGGTACTAGCATGCTGGACCAGCTGAAGTGTTGAGCTCCAGAGAGACCTGGCCTCATAGAGTGAAGCAGAGAATGACAGATGAAGGAAGATGCCTGGCATCAGCCTTGGCCTTGACATCCTCACACACATACAAACATATACATGCACATATGGCACACAAATTAATTCAGCATTGCTGCTAGAGACATCAAGTAGCTGAATGCTCATGAGTAGCTCTTGCAAGAGAGTTTCAGGGCTAATAACAAGTTGCAGCAGGATAAAGAGCTAAAACAAACCTCCAGAGACCACTTTGGTAGGAATTATACATTTAAATCTGCCACGTCATTTACAAGGTTGGTGTTTTTAGTTTGTTTTTATTTTGTCTTTTATTTATTTGCTTCCAGATGGTCACTAATATTAAAGAGAATAATAAGTAATAAAAACATTTACTGCTTCTCAATGAACTTCTCAACGACAGACAACTGGCCTCATGATAAAACAGTTGTTTAGAGAGTAAGCATTTGTCTAACTAGCACTATGGATGCAAGGAGTGCCAGTGAATTTTGTTGTTGTTAAAATGAATTTTATCTAAATTGTATCCTTTTTCCCTCCAAAAGTGTGTGGGTTCTCCTGTCACATAACATGTGTGAACAAGGCTCCTACTGCTTGTCCGGTCCCTCCTGAGCAGACTAAAGGTCCCCTTGGTATAGACCCACAGAAGGGAGTGGGGACCGCATACGAAGGCCACGTCAGGGTGAGTACTTCTGTTCAGTCACCCGGGGAGCATAGCACTTGACAGGAAGTTTAGTAATATTTTATGTAGAGTCATAATTATTTGGAAATAAATTCTGAGATGTCACAGAGTTTTCTGTACTCTCCATATCTTGAAACTTACAAATATCGAATTCATCATAACAGAGCCTTTAACTGCTGGTCTTGCCTGAGAGGCAGAATGCAGCTGAGGTGTAAGTTAGGAAGTATCAAGATGTAAGCTTACTACCATCCTGTACAGTAACAGTAGAACCGAATGTCAGTTTCATCTTACAACCAAGTTTTCCCTTTATGCTATTTTTCTATAAAAAGCCACAAGTCAATTTTATTTAGTGAATTCTGAAATGGTATCATTTAAAGCTTATAAAACCATCCAGGCTCTGAAGAGTGCTTCTCACTGTCCCTTTACTAATGGCATCATGTCCCATCTGCTGCTTTGTCAGCTGAAAAGCACAGCCTGGAGGTGTCCCCTGCAGTTCATATAGAACCAGAGGCTCTCACTGTCATTTTCATTTGAGTTCTGTTTGCTTGTCTGACTGAAACAAAACTAAGATCCCTAAGCCAGCGGGAGTGAAGAAAGGGTGGCAGAGAGCACTGGCTGTGGTCTGTGACTTCAAACTATTTCTCTACGACATTGCGGAAGGAAAAGCATCTCAACCCAGCTCTGTCATTAGTCAAGTGATTGACATGAGGTAAGCCCCGAAGGATGAAGATGTATGTGTCCTCACAGCATAGCAAGTACAGTTTAGGATCTTCCTTTTATATTACTATGATTTGCACTAAATAACTTAATATGTGGTCAATTTTCAGATTTAGGCCTATGGCTACTATGACATTCTCTAAAGGATGACCTATGGGTGGTTGGGCAAGTTGGTTTATGTGTCGAATGTATGGGGCTATAAGCCAAAGTTCAGCTCTAAAAGACCAGTTTAAACGTTATGTAGGAAGAGTCCTAAATATAGCTCGCCTGTTATCATCTCACTAGCCCCAGACAACATACTAAAGTAGCAGACAGTTAAGAATCTGTGTCCTCCAGCTCCATCGTCCAGACTCTTCATGTGCCCCTTGAACACTCTCTTCCTCCTTTTTTCAGAACGCTGGGCACTGCACTCAGGGTTTATTTTCTCCTACAGCTTCAGCCATTCCTCCTGATTGATGGATCCCATGCATGTCTCTAATTCAGACATATCCATTGCTCAAAATGCACATTTCTAGCTATGCCTATTGGTGTGTAAACCACAGTGAAATATGGAGGGATTGATATAGGGAATATCAGTAAGAGACCTGCTAGTGGGCTGAATAAAAAGATGGGGGGTTAGGCAAAAGGGAGCTTCTTAGTCCACCTGGTAAAGGATAACATGAACAACAGCAAAACTGTTAAAACCAAGATACATCAGTGTCAGGAGGACCTTAAGACAAAGGGGTGATGGTACTGATGACAACAGTGTGGGACAGAGGAATAGATCACTGTCTTAGGTCCTGAAGACACAGTGTCAGCAAGAGAGTCCATTTGAAGACCAGCAAAAGCCCCTTCTGCCTATGTGCTTGGCCTTGTGTGTCTGCATGAGTCATGAGTTATCTCTGCTGTAAAGTACCGGTTACTCCTAATGTATTGATTACCTTAAGCACTGTTAGTCACTATGTGGGGAAATCTAGTGTTTTGTTTTGTTTTAAATTGAGCTTGGTGTTTATAAAATTATGCTTTGAGGATCTCTTCATATATGTTATTTGGGTGTACAAGGAAGACAATACACATATAGCAATATGTAATAACCCTAAATGTTTAACTTTTATTTCAGAGATGAAGAATTTTCTGTGAGTTCAGTCTTGGCTTCTGATGTTATTCACGCAAGTCGAAAAGATATTCCCTGTATATTTAGAGTAAGTCTGTGTATGACTTCAGCACTTTATTACTGTGAGTGTTTGCCTGTGTGCTGTGAATGGTATGCATGTGTTTGTGTGCACATGCAGTGTTGGCCAGAGATGTCAGGTTTCTTCCTCAACTGTCCTCCTCTCTACTCACTGAGACAGAGTCTCACTGAACCTACAGCTCGCAGCTTCAGCTAGTCTGGCCAGCTTGTCCCATCGATCCTGGTCTCCACCTCTGGAGCGCTGGAATAACACACAAACCTACCTGACCTGACTTCTACCTAGGTCCTAGGGATCCATACTCTGACCCTCAGGTCTGTGCAGCTAGTGCCTTATCCACCAAGCCAGCCCTAATTACTTATTTTTAATGAGTATGTTTTGCTACTCTGTATAAATCATAAAGTTACTTGGACAAGACACAGATCTACTACTCATTTATGTAGACATACCATCCAGTATTTACATGAATATAAAGTTATGCTAAGACTTTAGAATGCATAGATATGTTTCTAAAGTGTGCTTCATGTTCTATAGTATTTTTGAGTCCCAGTTCACTCTTCAAGTAAATATTACCATATGAGGTTTCACAGATTAAAACAAAAATATTTGTCTCTGTAAAACTCTCATTTTTAAAATTGTGTTTCAGTTGTCTATTTCATTATAACAAATACTCCAAAACTTTAGTAAGAGTGTTCATTTTTCACTGTTCTACAGTATTGACTGATGTTTCTCCAGTGGCTGCATCCAGCTTATTTGGGGCAGGAACATCCAAAATGTTTTTCTCACATCTGTGGCTTTAATTCTGGCTGTTAGCTGACCAGTGTCAATTCTCTCTTTATATTTTATGATCTGTATGCAATAATGATTATATATATATTAGCAAGATAATTGCTAATAGCCATCTTGCAGAAGTAAACAGTGCACATTGTGTACACTGTTGGTGTACCTGTCCTTCTTCCTATTTATCTAGGAATCTTATATCTAAGGAAGGTCAAAGATTTAAACATTGTCTCTCACTTTCAAGGTCAACAACTATTTATTCTCCCTTGGCTCCCAAGGGAGTCTGTAAAGGCTCACTTCCCTATAACTAATTTGCAGTAGGATTTTATTGTTAACATGTTTAAGTATATAAAAGGCCTCTATACATATCTATAAATATATATACATATATAACTTAGAAGTGCTGTGACTGACTTATGACCTATATTTACTGTTTGAAGTGATTTACTCTTTAATGACAATATGAAGGATTGTTAGAAGGTTCAAGAGACTTGTAGAACAGTATGATCTAGTGCTTATGATCATAGAAACATGCTTCAGCCTCATACCCTTGAGAAGTTACTTTCTCTTTATTGTGGATTCTCATATATAAAATTAGTATGTAATCCTAGCTCCTGTCTCATGAAGCTGTTAAAGGGGACAAATGAGTTAATACATGTAAAATGCTTTTTTTCTCTGATACTTGTTAATTTTAAGTGTCACTTGTGAAATTAATATTTTTAATTTATTTTATGATATTTTACAGCGTTTTGTACAAATGATAGTAATACTTCACCTTATGTCACCTCCTGTTTTCTGAATTATAGCATCACAGTGAGACATTCTAATTCAGCTAAAGTTTGATAAGGGATAATGTAATGTAATAAATGCTCACTTTACTATGAGTGCTAAGCAAATGAGCATAACCGTGAAGCTAGCATAAGAAATGTCTGTTTTCTAATATTGTAAATATTAAACTGCTTTAGGTCACAGCCTCCCAGCTTTCAGCACCTAGTAATAGATGTTCCATCCTGATGCTGGCAGAGAGTGAGAATGAGAAGAGCAAGTGGGTGGGAGTGCTGAGCGAACTACACAAGATTTTGAAGAAAAACAAATTCAGAGACCGCTCAGTGTATGTTCCCAAAGAGGCTTATGACAGCACTCTACCCCTCATTAAAACAACGCAGGCAGCTGCAATCATAGGTATGCATTTATAACACGTATCCTGTTTACTAATATACATTCTGAGCTGGCACTATTGTTTTGTACAATGTCTGGAGTATGTCAGATGTTTGAGGGATGGATCAGACCTGTGTCAGGTCCATGTTTTAGCACTCACATGAGCAGACGTGCATTATCTTTCTGAAAAGCACCAGTGCTAAAAGCCACCCTGCTAACCTTTTTCTACTTTTGTGAACTGAAACAAATTAATTCTTAAGAGTGTGGGTCTCACGTGTAATATGTGTTATTGAGTTTTGAAGTCATCAAATACATAGCCTGTCACCGGGAAATCACAGCTTCTGTATGCAGAAGTTTGCCCCTTTTTCCTGTTCTTACATATGTGCTCGGTTCTGTTGCTATCTATTTAAATATGAGAGCTTTAGTTAGCAGTGTTCAAATGTCTCCACCCACCGTGTTTCTAGAGTGGCTGAGTCTTGTGACTCACAAACTGGGCTTTTGGTTTGCTCATTACTGACCAAGCATTTCCTTCCTTTGATACTAAAGCAGACTCAGCTGATTGTTCTGTTTAGAAGGCATGGTATATTTACACTACAATCTGGGAGAAATATAAATTGTACATTGATTTTTGTTACTTATCTTTTTCACTCTGAACAGCAAATTTTCTCATTATCTGGTGTATTGTGTTGTCTTTACATTTTATCTGATGAAAACGTCTGTTTGTGTTTAAACAGACCATGAGAGGATAGCTTTGGGAAATGAAGAAGGATTGTTTGTTGTGCATGTCACCAAAGATGGTAAGAGAAAACCCAATTATTCTGAAGAAGTAATTTTAGGTTATACATTAAAAACTCTTGAACCTAATTCTAAGAGCAGGATTGTGTTACTAAGATTTTTCAGATATAATTATATATATTTTTAAATCAAAAGACTTTTTTTCTTTTTTGGATTTTTGAGACAGGATTTCACTATATAACTCTGGCTGACTTATAACTCAGTGTGTAGATCAGGCTGCCTGAACTCACAGATCTACCTACTTCTTCCTCCCAGGATTAAAGGTGTGAGGTACCACACCCAGCTTTAACTCAGAAAGATTTTCACTTCTCTTACCCCTTTATACTCTAAAGTTCTGTGTTTTACTCAAAAGTTCCACTTGTGTCTAAAGATGGCACATAGAAGAAAACTACAAATTACCTTTCTCATTCTTAGTAGTAAGAGGTAATGCCTAAAATTTCCCATGGTTGAGTCCAAGAGGTTTTAACTCCCAAGGGGAAATAAAGTACTGAGGGAAATAAAGCAAAACCAATTGATTTGCTTTTCATAAACATAGCGTTTTAAGTTCTGTTTTTATATCAGGTCAGAGCCTGAAAAAGCAGGTCACTTAAGCCTGATGAGTTTGTTACCCATAGAAATACCTTGAAAAGTGTCAGTAAGATAGTTCAGTTGGTAAGTGCTTGCCCTGTAAGGACTGGATTCCCAGAACATCCATAAAAAGCTGGACATGGTAGTGAGTGCTTGTAATCCCAGGACTGGGAAGGCAAACACAGATGGACTCCTAGTAGATTCTAGCCAGCCCTTGTTCTCAAATCCCAGGTCCCAATGAGAAACCCCGACATAGTAACAAAGGTTGGTGTGGGCAAGATTACTCAGCAGATAAAGGTTCCCTGCAAGCCTGGTGACCAGTTTTGATCCCAGGAACCCACATAAAGGTGGAAGAAGAAAACTGACTCCATAAAGTTGTCCTCTGAACACCACACCCATGCTGTAACATGCACCCACACATATACACAATTTAAAATTTTTTTAATTAAAAAAACCAAAAATTCACGGCAGACAGCGTTGAGAAAGAAACTCTGGGCTGGTGGTACATGCTTGTGCATGCATACATGGCCACATGTACACCCAATGAAATACCTGACGAGGTAGAGCTAGAGAGGTGGCTCAGTGGCTCAGAGCCCTGGCTGTTGTTCCAGAGGATCCAGGGGTTCAGTTCCCAGCAACTCCATGGTGGCCTACCCCATCTGTAACTTAAATTCTGGGGTATCTAATGCCTTCCTCTGGCTTTCATGGACACAGACACGCAAGTGATGCACAGACATATATATATATAGCATAAACACCCATATACATAAAATAAAACTTTAAAGAGAAATACCTAAAGAGAAAAATGAATTGCAGTTATTTGTATTTTAAAAACAAGAACTCGGGGGCTGGAGAGATGGCTCAGAGGTTAAGAGCACTGACTGTTCTTCCAGAGGTCCTGAGTTCAATTCCCAGCAAAACCACATGGTGGCTCACAACCATCTATGATGAGGTCTGGCGCCCTCTTCTGTAAAACTGTATGCATAATAAATAAATAAATCAAAAAAAAAATTTTTAAAAACAAGAACTCCATGGTGAAGTTCCTAGAATTTAGTACCAGAAAACAAACTTTGTGAAGCATAGGCATGTTTTATGCAGGGATTTCTTACCTTGTCTGACAAGATCTCAATGCTGAACTTAATACCAGCTATCAGCTGCCCATAGGTTAAATGATCTCATAATGGGTTCAATTATTCTCCTTTTTTTCTCTGTGACTTTTGACTTTTGATACTTTTGTTTGTATTTAATATGGGTTGGGTTATACACTTTTGTGTAATTTGGATACAGTTAATAAATTTGCATTTAATGTTGTTTCTTTTTGTAGAGATTATTAGAGTTGGTGACAATAAGAAAATTCATCAGATTGAACTCATTCCAAGTGATCAGCTTGTTGCTGTGATCTCAGGCCGAAATCGTCATGTCCGACTTTTTCCTATGTCAGCTTTGGATGGGCGAGAGACAGATTTTTATAAGCTGGCAGAAACTAAAGGGTGTCAAACCATAACTGCTGGGAAAGTGCGTCATGGAGCTCTGTCCTGCTTGTGTGTGGCTATGAAAAGACAGGTTCTCTGCTATGAGCTGTTCCAGAGCAAGACCCGGCACAGGAAATTTAAGGAAATTCAAGTCCCATGTAATGTCCAGTGGATGGCCATCTTCAGTGAGCAACTCTGTGTAGGATTCCAGTCGGGGTTTCTCAGATACCCCTTGAATGGAGAAGGAAGTCCATGCAATATGCTCCATTCAAATGACCACACACTGTCATTCATTGCACATCAACCAATGGATGCTATCTGTGCAGTTGAGATCTCCAACAAAGAGTATTTGCTGTGTTTTAACAGCATTGGGATATACACAGACTGCCAGGGCCGAAGATCTAGGCAACAAGAATTGATGTGGCCAGCAAATCCTTCCTCTTGTTGTAAGATTCTCTTTCTTATTTGTCTGTCATCTTCCCTTTTGCTCTTTTCATTTACTTTAAAGATAATCATTTTTACTAACAGCTTGTTTTTTAATCATTCTTAGTCTTCCCTAAGTACTAATTATGTTATTAATGTAAAATAACCATATATTACAAAAACCTAGACAAACAGAATAAACATTAAATACTTGTAAGTAAAACTAATATTTCTGTAGAAAACTTTTTGAGATAAATTTTTATCTCCATGTTGTTGTGTATAAAAATAATTATAAGTAGTTCTCTTCATTGTCACCCTAAATATAGTATCCTTGAATAACAGTAGCTCATAAGACTTAAGCTGGAGAAGTTACTAAGTGCTTGTTTAAAGAGAAGATAGAATTTGGCCTTTATAAGAAGTATTGCTTCATTTTATATTTCATAAGTATATAAATTGATTTAAATTTACTTATTTCACTCTTTACATAAATATTAAAATATTGATATATTAAGTACTTTATCAGTGAGTAATAATCACTATTGAGTACATATTATTTCACTGTATGAGTTGAAATCATGAGTGAAATTGGTGCAGTGCCATCTACCCTCACATAATAGGCAAGATTCCTGACAGAGTAAGCATGCTGCTGTGTTACAGGTGCATTCAGGGGACAGAGTGTCTGGTCCATATTGCTTTGTTTGTAATGGAAGCCTCTTAAGCATGTTTAAATGCTGAGAAGAAAAGGCCTCTAGAGAATCATGGGAAAAGGTAGACTATTTGGGAAATATAGAAAATAGAATAAGATGCCCCAAAGGGGCCCAAATAGGGTAGAATTCAGAAGTCTTGGAAAACAGTTACTGAGGCAGAAGGCAGAAACCTCCTCCCTGCAGCAGGAAGAATAGACGGCAGGACCATCTGGATGAGTCAGAAGAAAAAACATGTCTCAGAACAGTGAGTTCTTATCACAGAAGAACAACGAAAAGCCTCTAACCCTATCCAGATTCAACTATTTATAGTGTTTTATTTCTTCTGAAATAAGCATTTTTATCAGTGACATATGGGTAAATGCTGTTTTGTAGTTGAGTGAGGTAATCCTAAGTGTTCTAATGTGAAGTCACAGTCAGGCTAACATATTTCTCCAATTCAGTCACAGCTGTAGTTTGAGTAAACTGCTAACTCTTTGCTTGTGTTCCATTCCTTCCACAAGTGTGTATTGAGCATCTGTTCTTGTCACACAGCTTCAGGTCATGGTGTCTGTGACAGAACTGTACTAGGGGACAATGTCATTCATATCTTTCTTTACCATTCTAGACCAGAGCACTTAGGTAAAAATTTCTGCACTTTGTGTGTTTGTTTTACTGTCAACAGTTTAACTGATTTAAAAGTCCAATATTTTAAAATGCAATGAAATTTCTTATTGGATAAGGTGTGTTCATTGCCTCTTTCTGTATTGGGCTTATAATCTGAGCTGTGGCTTATCAATTCTTCCTTCATGATTTATGTTCTGTTCACTTCAAAAAACATAGCATCATTCTTATGTAATAACTGTTGGGTTTTGAAAAAAATCCACTCTACAGTTGCTTAGGATAGACCTTTCAAAGTGTTTGGGGCTTAATAGTTCACAATAATCAGCAGGCTGTACCTTCCTTCCCCTCCCCCCACCAGGTTACAATGCACCTTATCTCTCCGTTTATAGTGAAAATGCAGTTGATATTTTTGATGTAAATTCCATGGAATGGATACAGACTCTTCCTCTCAAAAAGGTAATGAAACACTAAAATGTGGGACGAATTGGTTAATGTAATTTTTTTGCATTGCAAATATTCATTGTGCATAGTACTGTGTTACATAAGGACATTTTCAAAAGTGTATATATTGAACACTAAGATACTACCCTGAACCCTCTACTCTCCCTTGTCTTTCCTCTCCCTCTCCAGTGTGGCTCTCTGAACCACCAAGGCTGTCAATTTGTGTGAGGCAAGAAGGAAGTTGGTTCAGCACAACTCAGTAGCCAGTGTTGGTTCAAACTTTGAGAGTCTGACACTGAACAGTTTATTTTAGGCATATTTAAATGCAGCACAATTTGGAAAAATGTTTTCTGGTTATACCTAACTAGTCCCATGTACACAATAAAGCTGAAAGCATAGCTATGTTGAAATTCTTTGTAAAGTACATGTGATATCCTTCATAAAGATGGGCACTATAGATTAACTATGAATGACATCTGAAGAGTCTGAGGGTGTGGGGCAAATTTGGTGCAGTCTTGGTCATTCAGGTTGCAAAGGTCACCAGGCTGTTGACCACATCTGCTCCTATTTTCTGGATGGAAAGTTATGCATCTCTCCCTTTGAAGAGACAGCCCTGCTTGCTTAACACTCCTAGTGCTGATCTGTGAGCACCAGGGCCTCCAGGGCCTCCACTCTCCTTCTCTTTGCTTCCCTGGAAAGTTGTGCTTCTACTTTTGCATCATAGACACACAAATGATTTTATGTATCTGTATAAACTCTAAGAGCTGCACAGGAGAAAAAAACCTACAGTATTTCTCTTTCTAAGAAGAGGTTAATTCTAAGCTAGTTAGTTTATGGTAGGTAGGCCAATACCATAATGTATTTTATTAATTTAAATTTCTCCATATAAAATCAGGTTGTTTTTATGATGAGCAACTAGGGCACATACTTCAACCAAGAATGTCAGTGCAGTAGCTTCTGCTTTGGGCTAAGGGGCTCAGAGGGAGTGTACTTTTCATGTATCGATAAGAGTAATTAATCCCTTGATTTTATGACTGGAAATGTAAAATCAAAACTTGGTAGGTAGCTTAATGTTTTAAGAATAGTGGTTTCTCATATGCCTAATAAAACATATTTTTGATTACCATTTTATTTCCATAACAAAGGACATGCCTATAAGTATGGATTTCTGTTTTGCAGAAATGAAAAGTAATCATGTTATATAGATGTATTTGGCATGTATAGTGTGTCTGTAGAAATGAAAAGTAATCATGTTACATAGATGAATTTGGTGTGTATAGTGTGTGCCATTATCTGAGGGTCAGGATAGAGTAGCAGGGGAAATGGGGCAGCCAAGATCATTCCTAGACAGGATTTCTCTGTGCAGCCTGCCTGTCCGGGAACTCACTCTGTAGACCAGGCTGGCCTCAAACTCAGAGATCTGCCTGCTTCTGTCTCCTGAGTGCTGGGATTAAAGGCTTGCATCACCACTGGCAAAAATATGCCCTAATTTTAAGACATATTAGTAGTATAAACCCTCAGAAAAATTGCTACATTATGTAAAGCAGCAAAAATACCCTCAAATTTGTGTTTGTGTTGGCCACAGTTTTCTATTTAATTTTTGTCATATAACCTTTACAATATGCAGTTATGTGTCCTGTAAACTGAATAACACGGTGAGCTCTGCTCCTTTCCTAAGAACACAATATCCCAGTATCACCACATTTACATGTATCATCTGTGTCAAACACCTCTCCTCATGGAAAAGTGCTGTCTGGAGGTTGAGCTTATTATCATCCTGTGCTTGCCTTAGAAGAGAGGAGTTGGAAATTTTAAGTATTCTTAAATAAAGTAGTATTCAGTTTTGCTTGATTTTGCAATTTATTAAACTTTTGAAATTACTGGTTTTTTCCTTGCTGTCTTTGCTCATTTATTGTGTTTTTAAGCTTCATCATGCATGTTGCTATATGTAATACCTACAGTTCATTGATTTTTCACTACTATACAGTAGTCTTTTAGGTGAATGCTTTAGTGTGTATCTACTGTCTGAATGACAGCATTGATTTCTTCTGACTCTCTGCTTCTGTCAACAATTCCGCATGTGTCTTATAGGAGTGCCGGGGTTTCTTTGCACACCAGCTCACAGTGGGATTGCTAAGGTACAGGGACTGTAGCTGTTGAACCTAAGGCAATAGCATCTTGCTATTTTCCAAAATATCAGTACAAATGACAGTCACATCAGCATCATCTGTGGTTCTTTCTGAGCCACGCTATCCCTGACACATTGTTCTGTGAACTGTAGTAAACTAGTGTGTCACTGACAAACTTTGTATGCCCAGTTAAGTATGGTATATGGTATACTCTACCTTACAGGCAATACCTGGTCATGTTTGCTCATGTTTTTGTTAAACTTGCTGGGTTTTTCTTCCTGGTTTATTGGACTTTTTTTATGCGAGTGCTGATTTACTAACACACAGGATAATCTTTTCCTTGTTTGTGACATCCACTCATGTTCCTGGTGTATTTTCCTTGAACAAAATTAATTTTACTGAAGTAAGATATTATTCCTGTTATTTAGATTATTTTTCATTTTTTAAGAAATTTTTCTACTTCAAGACCTTAAAGATACAGCCTTTATTTTTTTCCTAATTTATTCTTTCTGACTCCTTCATGTTGTTGTGTGCAGAATTTTGTGCATAATAACCTTTTTCTTATTACATGTGTGACTGTGATCCACTTAGAACGGAGTTTCAGTGTTTCAGTGTGTGGTGTGAAGTATGGTCTGGTGCATTGGTGTGAATGAGTGCTTCCTGCACCAGGGATCCTCTCTCTTTCCACACTTTCTTCAGTGTTTAGGGATAAGAATTTATAAAGTAAATATGTTCATTTTTTAGTTTGATTTGGTGGTCACTGATTGTTTTTAAATGGTCAGTTTTAAGGTTTATATATTTCTACTTGATTTTATTTGTCCAAGATAGGATTTCTTTAAACTATCATTGTGATAAGTTAGTTTGTTGAAATTAAATGATAATATACCATCCTAGTAATAATTACTAACTTGAGATGTTTTAAACAACTATACTGTGACTTAGGTAAGTGAAAGGTCTTACTAGTGTATTCTTAATAAACAGACCAAAACTTTTATGATTTAATTTTTAAAAGTCTTATTGAAATACTGATTTGTATTATTTTAGGTCCGACCTTTAAACACTGAAGGATCATTAAATCTTTTAGGGTTGGAGACTATTCGACTAATATATTTCAAAAATAAGATGGCAGGTAAGAAAATATATTAATAGGATCAATTCAGCAGAAATATTACATCAATCCAAGGCATTTAGATGTGTAATGCTTCAGCCCAGATTTGGCTGAGGCATATCTCACTCTGGAGTATGTGATGCCTACTGTCAAACTCTGGCAAGACAATAAAGACAAGCTGTGAACAGACAATCCAGTTTAAGCCTGTCTGACTAGTGTAAGCAAAGTGTTTGACACTGACACACATTCTTTTCCTGTGGAGCACCTGGTAAGTACAGAAGATGTGGCTGGATATGTCTTCATGCCTGTAATACCACAGTCAGTAGGTCCTAAGTTATGGACACTTGTTCAAAGTTTCAGCTGGGGACTTAATCCATCTCCAGCTATTACACAGCACCTCTGAAGTACAGAAGACAGTGTGGGAAGAGGAGAGAAGATGGCAGGAAGGAACCCCCAGAGTAAGGATTGAGTGGGGGGGAGCTGGAGAGATGGGTCAGAGCAGCTGAGGGGGCTTACTGCTCCTACACCAGCCTGGAGCTCAGAAACCACTCTTCAGAAGAGAGAAAACACCCAAACCACCAGGAGCTCACTGACTCTGAAACTAGCACTGGGGAACCTGCATGGGGCTGGACTAAGCCCTCCTAATACGGATGACAGTGGAATGGTGTGGGCAGTTTGGGTGGCCTCTGGCACTGGAATGTGTGTGAACTGACTTCTCAGATCCCATTTCCTATAGAGGAACACCTTGCTCAGCCTTGATACTGGGGGAGGGGCTTGGTCCTGCCTCAACTGGATATGCCAGGCCTAATTGACTCAGCCTGAAAGTTCTTACCCTCTTTGAGGAGTGGGTGGGGAAGTGGGGAGGGAGGGGAAGCAGGAGGAGGACTGGGAAGAGGGGAGGGAGAGGGAACATTGGTGAGTATGTGTAAAAATATTTTAAATAAATGTAAAAAAAGATGCTGGGGGAGAATTGGCTAGTGAAGTCATGACACCAAGATAGCTATAGCAAAAGTGTAGTATCTTGTATTTATAATTAAAAGTGAGAATGTGTAAGCTATGCCTAATTTCAGCATATATATTTTTATATATTCCACTGAAAATTATTGCTTTTTAATTTTAATATATAGCTCTTAATAGCTGTACATAGTATTTCATTGATTGTAATGTCATAAAGATTAATGGATATAAAGAATTTTAACAATTTAAAACAATGTCATTGTCTTTCTCACAGAAGGGGATGAACTTGTAGTTCCTGAAACATCAGATAATAGTCGAAAACAGATGGTTAGGAATATCAACAACAAGCGGCGTTACTCCTTCAGAGTCCCAGAGGAGGAGAGAATGCAGCAGAGGAGGTCTGTAGTTCACTTGTGCCCAGTATCATCTATGTTGCCAGCATCCGTCCATGCTGACAGCATCTGCCCATGTCGCCATCACCCAGAGAATGAGCTAGAAACAATTTAGAAGAAAGATTTAGTATATGAAAAGTGATCACTAGCTGTGGTCCAAAACTGTAGGTTCAGGGTGGCTTGTTGGCAGAGTATTTGCCAAGCATGAGTAGCATTCAGAAGTCTATCTCCAACTGCAGGGGGATTCTACACTATTGAGTGACATTCCTCAGAGGCCATTTTAATTAATACTGTCAAAGTTATGAGAATATGGTGAATAAAGCACCAAATTTCACTGATTTTGGTGTGTATATGGAAGAGTTATAATTTCTAGCACATGTAACTGTAATATAAATCATCTGTGCATATAGTAAATTTGAATACACTTAAGAAATACAGAAGCTAAGGCAGGAGAGTTGCCTTGAGCTTGAGACCAGGCCAGCATGCCCTGAGCTAAATAAAGGGTAAGACCCTTTCTTAAAAATAAAAATAAATTTTAAAAAAAATAAGAGAATAAAAAAACAAAACAAAAAGAAAAAGAAACTTGGATTAACTCTGTTCTCCATAAGCAATCAGATATAGCTATATTTAAAACCATTTAAGTTATCTGTTGTAAAAGTTGCACATTTAATATTCATTAGTATCTGCAAAGCAGAGCAGGTGTTCTTTGATGTATGTTAAAGGAGCTCTTTCCAGCAAGGGGTGGAGCCCAGTGGTAAAGAACTTAATACTTATGTGTCTGGCTTTGATTCCCCAACATGGAACAAATTAAACAAACAAAACCCTAAATCTTAAGATCTTCTTATTTAAAATTTAAAAAGCAAAGCAATCTAAAGAATTGAACTATTAATATATTGTTATTCTAATTATATCTTTATTTTTATAAAACAAAGTATGCTTAATTTTTTAAGTTATATTGATTAAATGTGGAAAAACTATCTAAACAGGTGTTCTACCTTACAGGGAGATGCTACGAGATCCAGAAATGAGAAATAAATTAATTTCTAACCCAACTAATTTTAACCACATAGCACACATGGGTCCTGGAGATGGAATACAGATCCTAAAAGACCTGCCCATGGTAAGAGGAGTGAGCAGGGTGTGAATATGAATGGAGAGAGGAGTCAGTAGCAGATGTGGGGGGAAATATGTGTCTATAGGCTTACATACATGCACAGCTTCACAGTGAGGACATGTTCTTTCAGCATGCCACAGTATGTTTAAGATGCATGGTGGCATACCTGATTAAAAAAAAACTTAAACTTACAATTCAGAAATCTATCAAAACCCCAAACAAAAGTTCTTAATTCATTTTCAGCCCTAGAAAAGTGTCCCATTTTGCTAATACAAGTTTGCTATTATTAGTGGAAGAAACAACCATAGTTGAAAAGAATCTGTAACAAGTTCCAGATGCAGTTACCAAAACTTTTAAGATTCATTCAATTCAATACAGATATTTGGGTGTTCTTCTCTGTACAAATTCACATGGGCTTCATCATTCATAGCCACACCTCTCAAATAACTGGGAAATTAAGTCTTGTTCCTTTGCTCAAATCCAAGCATGTTTCCTGGACAATTATATACAAAAAGAAGTATAACATAGGAAGATTATTGTATTTTAACAACATGAAGATTGCATCCACAGACCCATTATGCTGAGGTTAAAATTACTCAGAATTCACAAGTTACTCAAGTCCTGTTTACTCTTAAAATGTCAGTGTCACACACTCCTAGCAAAACACTGAAGTGGAATGTGACTCTTTGCTCAGTGGGGATAGCCGATAAATTGGGCAAATAATTTTATAATTTTTTAAGGCAATTACAGAGAAGACTGTGAATATTGACCCTCATCTCTTCCTTAGGACATCTGTCTTAGTCTCAGTAGCAGCACCAATGATAGAAGAAAGGAGAGAAAATGTGTGACGTATAATAAAAATTCTAGTGTAAATGTTACGTTAGAAAAGGAGCTTTTCATTTTTTTAATGAGTCTACATTCATTTTAACCAAAATACTTGGCTGTAAATACCATAGTTATATAGTCATGCTTTCTTACTACCTTTTCATCTTTAAGATGATATGATAATGATGACAGTGGCGATGATGATGGCAGCCACAGCAATATAAATCATTCACAGTAGTCACCCTTTAGGATCTAGATCTTTAGTAGCTGTGCTGGGTGAATATAAAGTGTGCAGAGACGAGATCACAGCTGATCTTTATACAAGCCAAGCATATTGGACATCAGAGCTGCTGTGCATGTGGTCGTGTTTGTAAGCTGCTCTGCTTTTCAACTTCCCCCTGGAGTGAGAGCTAGGTTGGGAGTCTCCTTTCCCATTCCTAAGGTCACACCAGAGTCCTCACTGTTCATGCGCACATCCTGAGAGCCAAGCATCAGCTGCTATTGGTCTTGCTATTTCAATCTTCTGTGTGAAAGTTAGAGGGCCAGGCACAAAATGCTTTAATAAAGAGAACTTTTAAAATTATAACAGTTAAATGTGACTGTATTCATAGCTTGTATGTGAAAGATCAAGTGCAGTGTTCTTGTTTTAATTGAACTTTTTGAACTTTTGATAGTTTTTTTCCATAAGTATGTAGTTGGCATTGTTGAGGAGTGGAGAGAGAACCAACTTCAGACACATAAATACATTGCAGAATAGCATGCCAGCTAAATCAAAGCTCAATAGTAGCAAGGTTTGATAGATACTAACCTTTAAAATTAAAATATCTTTCACTTTTGTTGCATTTTGGTGCACTAAAAAAGTTTTATTTTATTTGTATGTAAAAGGAATTATAGAAAATTTTATAGAAATTCTGTTGTACCCATTACATTATAATGCTTTTCTTAAGGCGAAATAATATGAGGGTTTTGCGTTATTCAGCTTAGGATTCCACCAGGTGAAGAGTAGTTTCTCATTGGAAAGTCTTTCCAACCTTTACATACAATGAAGCATGGAGCTTGGATTCTAAATTAGCAGTTCAAATAATGTAAGAAAACTCAAAGGATCCCCTCAGCTTTACTTCTTTTTGTTTTAAGTTTTTTATTCTTGTTTTTCTTTTGTTTGAGTCAGAATCTTACTGTGTAGCTATGGCTAGTCTGGAACTCTCTATGGAGACCCAACTGCCTCTGCCTCCAGGGTCCTGGGAGCAAAGGCCCATGCCACCACGCCAGCCTAGCTATACTTCTTTTCCCCTTCCCTCTCTTTCTTTTTTTTTTTTTCCCTTCCCTCTCTTTCAACTTAAAAGAAGTCTTTTGGAGTTTTTTTGAGACAGGGTATTCCTTAGGTGGCCCTCATGACCTTGAAGTCACTGTATAGCCTAGGCTAGCCTCAACTTTGAGCCTGTCTTTCTCCTGCCTTCTAGGTGCACCAGGTACCCATCCCCATGCCCACCAGAAAGCTATGTTTTTGTTCTTGTTGTTAAAAAGATTTTTATTGTTAAGAAAAACAATTTCAGATGCCATTTGTCATTCATGCCTCAACTGGCTCCACTTCTGTGACCTTCCATGCTGGCTATGAATTCGAATTAGACTGCTCTGTTTGAGGTATTTAGTGTCAGCTGAGTTTGTTAACTCCACAAGCACCATCCCTAAACCCCATCCTATCCAGATTTACACTAGTCCTTTTTCCCTGTCAATTCAGTCATTTTAGAAATGTGTCTTCTATTTCTTTATTTTTCCTACTGTGTAAGATAAACACTGTTTAACATATTTCCAGTAAGATGCTCTTGTATATTTACGAAGCTGTTTCTTCATCTTCACATGTAAGCGTTAGAGATTTTCTGTGTCCAAATTCCTGTTTGTTTCCTGCTATTTCCACGTGACTTTTCTTTTCTCATTTTACATCCACAGGATATATGACCCGGCTCTCTAAAGCCATCTGTTTTATCACTTAACACATGCTTCTTGAGCTCGTATTTTGTACCCAGGGCCATGCACATCTAGGAGCAGACACTGTTAAATAGCACAGCACTATAGGAGAGTTTGTATTCTCATTTCAGTATGCTCTTTCCACTCAAATGGAATTATGGATTATCCCCCACAAAAAAAGGATGACATTGATCTGGTAACATGTAAGAGCTCTCAAGTTCCAAAGCCATTTACCATCTATACAAAGAACATGTACCCCAGCTGTTTTTATATCTCATTGTATTCAAGCCACTATCATCTTCCTGTGAAATACTTAAGACCTTCAAATGTTCTTAAAGGATCTTTTGGAAGTGTAACTACTTCATTTGTACCATATATCCTGAAATAAAATCTCTTATCTTAAGTATGGAAAGGGTAGGAAAGCTTGGAAGAATCACTTTCTTGCCTCTTGTATCAGATTTGTACCTTCCATTTCCATCTAGTGATTGGAGAGGAGATAAAGCAATTAATACAAAGGGATATGTGACTCTTAGAAGATGTACTGAATTAGTTTCCTTGAATCTTCTTTACCATTTTTTTAACCTGTAGTATTTATTATTAAGTGGTTGCTAAAAATACTAGAACATTTTTCTTCAACATACTGTGAGATTATTCATCACTGTAGTGTTTGTCGCCATATTTCTAGCATAGTACCTTTCACCTGTTTCTGAAGTTCTAAATGAACTCAACATATTGAACTCAATAACTGTAGCCTGATTCTTATGGCCCAAGGTCCAAGCCTGCAGTCATACAGCCCCTTAGCCCCAAATAATCACACAAAAGTCTATATTCATTACAAACTGGTTGGTCTGTGGCATAGGCTCATTATCAGCTAGCTCTTACAACTTAACCCATTTCTATTCATCTGTGTCTTGCCACATGGCTTGTGACTCTGCCCTCCTTTCCCCTTTATCTATGCTCAGATTTTCCACCTGCTTCTAAGACACCTTGCCATAAGCCAAAGCAGTCCCTTTATTAACCAATGGTAGTCACAGCATACCTCTTTAAGAAGAAATTTTTCTTCTTGAACTAGGGATGTAGCTTAGTAGTAAAGTGTTTCCTTGGTAGTGTATGCATGGAGGGCCTAGGGTCAATATATAACACCCATAGCCCCTTCCCCTCCAGAAAGATATTTTTGTTTCTTAAAGTCAAAGATGGAGGGATGGATGGATGAGTGGATGGATGAGTAGATGGCTAGAGATAGAGATGATAATTTTTTTTCTTTTTGGAAACAGCCTTAGAAAATATTGATTTCATTCACATTTCTAAATTAAAAGCACTGTCATATATACAGAAGCTTTTCTTTTAGGCTTACATAAGTTCCAAGCATTTTGATTTCAGCATCGTATGTCACATGGATGATTCACACTTTTTTCAGTAACTCATTCTCCTCAGCATATTTTTCAATTTCCCTATAGTGATGGTGTGTTCTGGAAACAGCTGTTCTTCAAGAACTGAACTCTGAAAAATCTCCACTATAAGGAATGGCTGGCCACTGAGTGGTATCATCTGAGTGTTCACTCATAAGTAAATATTTATCAGGAGATATGAAGTCTTCTCTTCTGATTCTTTCTGTAACTTCATTATTAGATTATTTTCCTTTTAAAAAACACACTTGCACATTCAAAGGCAGAATTTTCTGTTGTGGAAAACAAACTTATTCTTTGGAGTGTCTAAGTGGAGGTGAGCTTGGCTGTGTATAGGCAAGGCAGGAATAGTGTAGCCCACCAATTCTGACCATCTTTGTTATAAGGAAATAAAATCATTAAACACCAGGGAATATCATAGGTCTATAAATTGAGAACTGAGAAATGGCTATAGAGTCTAAGGAAGCAGATTGTCCCTTTCTAGTTCGAAGCAGTTTGACGTTCCTTGTTCTTTTAGCTGTGTCTTGCTGCTCCTGCACTTGGTGTTTGGGGTAGACTTTTGCAATGCCTTTGGTGTATCACAGGAAAATCCTGAACTCTGAAAGCTTCTTGATCTCTGGAAGCCATGCTGCTGCTCAGTCAACTGGTAAAATGGGAATAAGGTTATCATGAAGTGATCCTTTGAAAATCTGATGTTTTGAGTACCTGATTTGACAATTTAACACTCCGAGGCCTGGAGGAATTTCCCTGGGAGTTGTGAGGGAGATGCTGCCTTGTTCTCTCTCTGTGTGCATCATATTGTCTGCTGTCACTCACCCTGCCCATAAGCATCACCTTATACCTTTTTTCTCCTTTCTTTGTTTTTGATAGCCAGGTTCCCCTTACTACTCACCCCCTCATCACCACTGCGGTCTGATCTCCTCTCCGAGCAACTTTGAGCACATCTATCACATGACTGTCAATTCTGCTGAACAGTTTCTCTTTCCTGACTCCATAAACCCTGAGCACCCCCCGTCCCTGTGCTCTGCCCCTGGCACACCACACTCTGTGACTCTGAGGGTATGAAATGGCTGAGTCCTGGGCTAATCTTCACTAACCATGTGTGCATTTGTTAACCACTAAGGGGCGCCTTGGGGAATGGTTGCCCTTTCTCCCTCCTCGGCTGCCAGCCTCAACTACTTTTTTGTCTTCTCCTGTTTACCCTCCTCTTCTCAGTCTGTCCTGTTTTTTCTTCTGAGGGAAATATGGAGGAATAAAGGATCTCTATATTAATTCCGAATTAAATAGAGTGTGATCTGTGTTGGATCGTTTTCCCAGTATGTTATCTTCCATTCTGGATATCATATTAAAACAAAAACAGCCCCAACTGGATCTTTTTTCTTTCACAAACAAACAGAAAAATGCTCCCTGCATTTCTGAATTTTTAATTAACTCTTTACTCCATAATCACTTCAGGGATGAGATAAGGTCTGTGCAGAGCTTATCCATAGACCTACCAAAGTCTCCAAAGAAATAGTATAAATACTGAGTAAGTAACAGGAAAAGTTCTAAAGTTAAAGTCAGTTTTTAACAAATCTTTGAGTTGTTGATGAGTTGTTGATGTGCATTTAATTGCAACCAAGACCCAAGATTTTAAAAAAAAAAAAAAAAAAAAAGCTGCCTCGCCCTAAAGAAGCATGGAACCAGCTGGTCCTTTCATTCACCTCACACCTTGGTTCCCATTGGCCACATGATGAAGTGGCTGTTAAGCAGAATATCTATTTTATCAAGTAATATATTCATATATGAGCTTCAAGGGAAATTGGTTTTATGGGTATTAAAATATTTGGGTTATACCATGAAATCTTATTTCCTATAATACCCCTAGGTTAGTAAAATAGTAATATAATTTTTAAATTTGTAATGTAGAAATTTTTCAGTAAGAAAATTAGAGGGTTAAAAGCTTATTTTTGTTTACATTATTGAATTATTTTAAATTGTGTTTTAAATGTCATTGACATTAAAATTTAATACCATCTGAATGTCTTACTTGACAGAATTACTATAATAAAATCAACCTTAGTTTGCTTGGCTGCAGATTCCAAGGACTCCACAGTCAGTCAGTACCTTCCTGTGAGAGAATCTGCTTACCATAGCTGAGTTGAGTGGTGCCCATCAGTGAGAGTTTGCCCTACTTTTAAGCATAGTTTTAACTAGAAAATCTAAAAAGTCAGGCTTCTTATTATCTTCTAATGAAGTTTGTATCATTTGACTACTGATTGCTATTTTAGTTTTTCATTCTCAATTGTTGGCATATTTTAGAAGGTTATTCTCGTTCACTTGTTCTAGGGTAGGCTTATTGTAGAGAAAAGGACAGCAGCTCATCTTAGCTTTGAAGTGCACCTTGACTCTGGCAATTCCTGTCTCCAAGGAGCCTGCCCCTCTTGCTGATGCTTGCACATGTTACTGTGTCTCACAAGGCTGTTCCTATGTGTGAAAATAATAAGCTGCTGCCTTTGACTGTCTGCACTTTAATTCTTTAATTTTCTTAGATAAGATAAGGCAAAGTATATTTTTTAAACAAATAACACACAGAATTGCGTGGACTTTGCAGATCTGGAATAGGAACCAAAATAACAATGTTAAAATGGGGACCAGCCATTCAGCCAGCCTCCAGCTTGAGGCCATCTGTGGATGGCACTGTTGCTTGGATTGTTTGCTCTGGCCTTCTCTCAGGGTTGCAGATACGTAGGAAAGCCTAGTGCTGTAGACACTTTCAGAGCCATCACCCTTTCAGGAAGTATCTTAGACACATGGTAACTGAGAAGTGAGTGTCCAGTTCTAGACCTTATTAACAACCAAAAATATTTAACCACACTCACTACTAGATTTCCTTTTGCTTTTTTCTTGTTTCTGCCTCATTTCATAGGTCCTGTTTTAAATTATTTGATCTCTGGCATATTGTAGCAGAGACAGCTATGTTAGAGTCTGGATCAGCTTAGTAAGAATTAGAAGAATCGGGGACCTGCATCATGGCTCAGTAGGTAGCAGTGCTTGCCACCAAAGCTGACGACACGGAGGGAAGGAGAGCACTGACCCTCACAGTTGTTCTCTGACCACCCACAGTGGCATGCATAGGCCTGCTTGTACACATGCACATTTTTAAAAATTAAGAACTACTACTGTTTTATCCATTCGTTCCCCCCTAAAGTGTTATTCTTCCCAATTTATATAAAGTGGATTCTGTGCCTTTAAAACTTATACACATGTACACAAACCAGTATCTTCTACAGAGAGGATTATAATCTGAAATTTATTAATTACCAGCTGAATTAATCTGATTCCTGAAGAAGGAAATGAAGGGTTGCAAATATAATCCATTCATCTATCCAGTAAATATTTTTATTACCTATTTTATGTCCTGGAGTAAAGTATTGGTTATAATTTTTGTCAGTATAAAAAATAACATGTCAACTAAGGAAACAATCATGAACTGTATACTTCCTGAGCAACATGAACAAGCTGGACCAGCACCCCAGACAAGGCAGGGTGATTCTGGATGAAGGACTGCCTTCCCACAGTGTTCTCTGCTTTTATGTATATCAAGAGCGACATAAGGACATTAAGTGAAACATATAAAACAGTCTGATGGCTTACTGTGTGTCTCAGGGAGAGCTCCCTTGCCTGGCATACATAGAATCCTGAGGTCAGAAGAGTCAGAGGTTCGAAGCCATCCTTGGCTTACATAGGTTAGCCTGAGCTGAGAGAAACAGGGTTAAGAGGAGGGAGGGAAAATGAAGGCTTGATGCAGTTGGGCCTTTTTCCTTGCTGAGCCTTATAAAGCATTGAGGTGAGATAGATCCCATTAACACTGACTAATGTAAACCTTGAACAAGCCTAAGTCACACACAGCTGAGTAAATGTCAGAATGAGCGGCATCCATGGCTCATTTCTCTAGATGATTCCCTTAACCTGCTAAAAGAAGAGGTAATATTTCCTGGACACCATGTGATGAAAGGTTTATTGGTTTTGAAAAAGGCAGATGGGCAAACTGGTATAACATTTTGTGTTCTATGGCACTGAAGTGTGATAGAATAGGAGAGACTTAATTTTTTTCTTTGAAAAAAAAAAGGGGGGTGCTGAGGAGATGACTTGTTGGATAGAAGCCTGATAAGCAAGCCTGGTGACTAGTGTCCAGATCCCCAGAACCCATAAAATTGGACGGAGTAGCTCAAGCTTATATGATGCCAAACCTTGCTTACATAATGGGAAAGAAACTATTGCAAACTATGTGGAAAGTCAAGGACTGGCACCTGAAGGTTGCCACCTGCCATCTGTACATGAATACACACACACATACATTTAAAAGAAAATGTGGATAGAAAACAGCAAATGGTTAGTAGTGTCTGCTGAGACTTTTTATCAATGAACAGAATTGGCCTCTATGGTTTCAGTATACTCCAGCATCTGAGAGTAGTCCCCTTGACAATGAGGAAAAAGCAAATGTTTTAAATAAACTAATTAGTGCTGAGAAAACAGCCAGTGCTAATGTATTTTTGATTACTCTTAGTGACCTTGACCATCATGGAATTTGCAGAGTATAGAAAAGAGGAAGTAGAAATGAGGTGGCTCAGTGGCTAAAGGAGCATGCTGCCAAGCCTCATGACCTGAGTTTAGTCCCCAGGTCCCACAAGTGAGAGGCGAGAGACAAGTCCACAGTGCTGTCTCCTGACCTCCACATACACCTGTGTATGTGCATATGTATGTACATGCCATGCATGTACACACCTGTACACACACACACACACACACACACACACACATTTTTTAAAGGAAAATAAGATTCCAGGTTATGAAATAAGAACTTGGACACTGCATAGCGGCCAGCTCCTCTCAGGGAAGAAGCACATGCTGCCCTGTCAGACTTGCTTTTCTTAACAAATATGTTTTTCAGGAAAGTCACAGGGTTTAAAGTTTGCACTACTTTTTAGAGTAGCTATTTCTGTAAATTTTCCCAACATCTTTCCTAATGCATGTAAGATCTGTGCCCATTCCTTCCAGAAGAATTTTGATGTAATTAAAGAGGAGACTATTGACATGATGCTCACAGGTGGGCCATGTGGGACAGGGCAAGTGCTTTACTCCTGCAGAAGTGACTCCTCTGATCTCAGAAAACCATGAGCCTCAGGACTGAACAAGCGAAGGCCTGCTGACCATGGGCTCCGTACTGTGGACAGGTTGTGCTTTGTTTCACTTCCTGGCCTAAGCTCACCAGTCCCCAGTGTGCCTCTATCTTTACCTCATAAGCAACCAGAGAAGCAACACAATGCCATGGTACGGCACACTGACCATTGTTGTTATTGTTGCTATACGAAAATACTAATCCAGGGTTTATAGCAGAATGCTGACTTTATATAAAAAAGTTCTAGTGATCTCAACATATCCTAATAACTTCAAAAGACCCAACCCCTATTAGCGTGTGGCCAGATATGATAGAGCCTGAAAAGACAGAACAAATGGTCTGTTTAGTTCCTACGCTCTCTAGAAAAAAGCTAAACATCCCCATACAGAGTTCCAAATCTCTTAAAATCACTCTTTATAAGTTCGTTCTCTCCCTTTAATAAATATTAACCCATCATATGATATATCAGATTTAAATAATTCCGACAATATTTATGACTTCTCCTTGTAAGCCCCCAAAAAACAAACCTCAGAGGTTGATGACTTTTCCAAATACACACATACACAGAGAGAGAGAAACTATCTAGACTCTCAGAAAACATTTGTAGGAATTTGGGGCCATGTCTATACAAGGAGAAAGCTTTGTAAGTAGAGAAAGAAGTTACTTACATGTGTACTTCCTTAGAGTATGTGTGTGCCTACTCTAAGATTTAGAAAGTATATCCAAGTGTCTGGACTCTCTGGACTCTGGTGTGTCCCTTCCTTCTAGCCTGAAGCATTGAGCAGGACAGTTTCCACTCCTACCCCTGCCACGGGTTTTACTGGGCTGTGATGTGCAGTGTGAGGTTTCCTGAGCAAAGCTAGCAAGACACTGAACAAGTGGGGCATGGCCATGCAAACAGCACATGGCATCAACAATCATTTCTATCAAGAATGTCATGTTAATTGACTCTTCTCTAAATGGGTTTACTCAAGTTTCTTAAGTAAATAATCTCACGTGTACTCAAAGATGATCCCGTTATCTGCAAATGTCCATGTAATTCTGCACTCCACTCTTAACTAACCATGTAACGTTTTCACTACCAAAAAACTATTTATTGGTAAGTAATTGTTGGCAGGGATGAGGTTCATTTCATGGCAAGGCATCAAAGTCCTGCTGGTGAGAAAGATCGGGTCCCTGTTGCTTCCTGCCCTGCATCCCCCTGTTCAAGATCTCTTTGTGTCTTGAGAATCAGAGTGAAAGCAGAATGTGGTTTTGCAGCTGAAGACTGTGCCTCTCTTGTGTTGTAGAACCCACGTCTTCAGGAAAGCCGGACAGTGTTCAGTGGCTCCGTCAGTATTCCCTCCATCACCAAGTCCCGCCCTGAACCAGGCCGCTCCATGAGTGCCAGCAGTGGCCTCTCTGCACGTAAGTAGCCATAGCTGCGTAGGAAGATGCTTTGCCAAGTAGTCGCAACGGGGAGGTAAAAGCAGAGCTGAGGAGGTGGGAACGAAACAATGTGACCCTTGGAACAGTTGAGCTAGTTACCCAGGAGCAATTTCCTGGTGGACCCTAACAAGAAAGGCTGGGGAGGTGGGGAGGGAGAGTAGGGAGACAGGAAGAGTAGGCAGACACCACAGCATGCATTAACTGTTATCTCACATGGCTTCTGAGAGTCACAATGGTTTGGGCTCTTTCATAAGGCTGCAGTCAACCCAAAGCCACTCTCCTGTGGCTGCAGAATCGAGCCCAAGCTCAATCCTGTGGTTGAAGGAGGCTGTACCTCTGCACTAACTTGGGTGGAGGGTTCCATTCTCATGAGGGTGCCTTGCTCATAGTACCAAGTGAGTTTGCACTGACTTCCCCAGAACACGTGAGCTGAGGCAGAAATAGAAATGATAGACAGTCACATGTCACCTAAGGACAGAGTGTGTTCTAGAAAATGTGTCCCCAGAAGATCTTGTTTCTATGCAAGGTAACAGTCTTCAAGCCTGGACACAGCTGTGATGACATCAGAATACCTAAGGCAGGGATTTGGGTCTAGTGTGTCTGGCAAGGACTGAGGTGCTGTACTCCTAGAGCACTGGTAGCCTCTGCAAGGGACCAAGTGTGGTAACTGTTGTGAGGAGCTTAGCCCCAGGAAGGGAAGGGACAATGGGGGTATGGAGGACAGTCTTCGAGGTGGGCTTCCACTCAGTGCCCTTGCGAACACTTAACATGATTGATGGTTATAGCTAGACATGCAGTTATCGGGTGACACTTTTGTCAGAATCTTAATGTAAAAGGTATTTATAAAATCAACAAAACGTGGAAAACAGTCCATCTGTAACTTACAGTGTCCATGACCATTACTGACACATGGTAAAACAGAAAGTTTTGTTAAGCAAAAACTAAAAAATGGTGAGGACTGTGGAGAGCTTTTGAATGGGCTCTAACAATACACCTCAGGTGGCCAGAGGTTCCTTGTTGTCTTCGCCTTGCATGTGTGCCTTCTCTAAGGTGAAAGCATTTGGGTGTGCTTTTAAAGAACCTCCATGGCTTGTTGCCCTTGGGTTGTGAAGTAGGAGTGCTTCCGTATGTCTTCTCTGGTTTCTATGAGAGTTTCTGAAAGGCAGTGTTTGCCTGGGGAATGACTGGTGCTGGGATTGCAGCCCATCTCTTAGGAGCCTACTGAGCTCCAGCTAGGCAGATCCCTGTTAGAAGGCCCGATATATCTGTAGCATGGCATGCTGAGGGGGCCCCAGTGGAGGAGATACCCAAGGCAGAAGCAGGTGGCCCGGAAGGATTTTGTGGGCTCCACATGGCCTGGAGAGTACTGTCCAAACAGCAGAGGTCCTACAGCCAGAGAGCCACAGAAACAACCTTGAGCATTGGCTTCCTGCCCCAACTGACTGGGGGATGCCTTGTCTCATTTTGCAGTCTGTACACTTTATACAGGTGTGGCTGCTTCCATATATATAGCCTTTTCCCAAACGGTGTCCTATAGGGTCATCAGCCCAGAATGGCAGTGCACTAAAGAGGGAATTCTCTGGAGGAAGCTACAACACGAAGCGACAGCCCATGCCCTCTCCCTCAGAGGGCTCATTGTCATCGGGAGGCATGGACCAAGGAAGTGACGCCCCCGCGAGAGACTATGATGGAGAGGTAAATGGGCCCGTGCGTGGCAGCTGCATGCTCAAGCTAGTGCTTTGTCGTGGTTTATCCTGCCACCTAGCTTAGGCCTGTGAGGGGCCAACAGGACTGCCATGTGAGTGCAAACGAAGGCTTCCCAGAAGCCCTAAGCTTCTAATTGCTTTTAATGAAAGGCCTCTGTGCCTGCCCCCCCCCCCCGTGTATCTGTGTGTGTGTGTGTCCTCCGGTCATCTCACAGAGGGTCTGTCTGCTGGCATGAGAGGAGCCCGTAGGTGGAGATGTGGGTACTAGAAGGGGCTGGGGCAGCGAGCCCTGTTGTCCCCCAGCCTCTCACGTGCTTTGTTTTACAGGACTCTGATTCTCCAAGGCATTCCACAGCTTCCAACAGCTCCAACCTGAGCAGCCCCCCAAGCCCCGTTTCACCCCGAAAGACCAAGAGCCTATCCCTGGAGAGCACAGATCGCGGGAGCTGGGATCCTTGAGCCCAGGACCGCGGTGCACAGGCAGGGACTCTGCACCTCGACAACGTGCCTGGCAGCAGCGGCTCCTCTGCACTGCTGCAGTGAGGGTGCCTCCGCAGCCGGGCCCGCTTTACCCTCCCCCTCCAGGTAGCTTCCGTAGACAGACTGCGCAGACGCAGCGCTAAGAGTAGACAGGTTGTGTTCTCACCGTAGTCCTCACGTAGCGCCCAGCAGCCTCCATGAGCGTCCGCCCGACTGTTGCCAGGAAATAAATCCTCACGACTTAAAACAATGCATATTTTACTACAATACAGAGTTTAAATAAATACATAAATGTAGAAGTTAAATACTGAATGTATATAGTCAAAGAAGCATCTTGTGTCCGATGAAAGATGGATGCGTATATAAGAAAGATCATTTAATTTAAAGAAATGTGTTGTTTCTTGTCTGTTTCCTAGCCAAGTCATATACAGGGTAGAAAGGCCTCAAGTGACATTTGTAAAGAGAGAAGTCAGGTCCCCGTCGTTTCTATCCTCATGTGTGGGCAGGCTGAGATCACAGGGAAATAGAAGGAAAGACCTGGACACCGCAGGTTACATGGAAGCCACATCAAAGGTACATTCGCCTCCCAAGGCATTTCTTTGATGGTGGATTAGAACATGTCCCCCATTACTATATTTTGCTATCTTGCACAGATGACTGTGAAAAACAATTCTGTCATCTTCTGACCCTTCCCATCAAAAAGGGTACAGGGAGAGAGTCATGGCTTCTGAAAGTCATAGAATGGTTTGTGTCCTGGCTAAATCCTGTCCCTCTCTAGTTTGCAGTGAGTCTGTCTGGACTAGCCTTCCCAGGAAGGAGCCTGTTTGGTTAAGGGTAGTTGTGAACTTCCTCACACACACTCCTGGGGAAGGGGCTTCTTTCTTCCTACTAAGTCATGTGAAACCTCAGAAGTATGGGCTTGAACAGCCTTAACCAAATATGCCTTCCCACGTGAGGGGACCCTGGGGCCTCTGCATGCCCCCCCGGGGGGTAGTGTGCCCGCTGTCACTCTGGATATCTGCTGCTGTACTTGTCTAAGGAAGCAAGATGGAACCCAGAACTCATGCCTACCCACCTTTCACCAGCTAAGAACTTAGGAAAGAGATGGAAGCTACAATATCCCATGCCAATGAAGAGGTCCTGCCATTCTTCTTCACTATTGGGCTGAAAAGGCGATAATTTCTCCCCACTTTAAACCACACCTAAGATAGATTTCCACAGCTGCTAAGCTGCCTGGCATGCTGACACTTGGCACAGCATGCTGCCCGGCCCTTTGCTGCCTTATGGAGGTTAGAGTTCAGGGAGAGGGGTGGTGATGGAAACACTTCTGAGGGGGCCTTTTTGAAGAACAGCCTTGACAAACACCCAGTCTTCACTGCTCAGACATGAGTACATTTTGTTTTGGATGGGCATTTTGTCATCCTAATTGTTTTGCTTTTGGAAAAGAACTATCATAAAAATACTTGTGTACATCCAAAAACAAGGGTCGGATTTCGAGTTTGGTCAGAACCGTATTGTATTGGCTTGAACTTGGCACTTTGCCTGATAAAAGTGGCTCCCCTCCCCTCCTGTCTTCTTCCTAGGCAGGAAAGGACCAGGGCAGTAGCTTTGACAACCAGTTTTTGTTGCCTAAGGTGACTGTTTGTAAAAGGACCCTTTCAGAGTCACAGTCTAAACCTCCGTAAAATTCAGCTCCATTTTGGTGAGCCCCACCGGAGTTCTGCCCCACGGTCCCCTGTGGATTGGTAGATTTCCCACTGCAGTCTTGCTGGCCCTACTCCAGCCTTACCTGAAAAGTGTTCCTGTCAGCTGTGAAGGACAGTAAGGAAAGATGGACAGGTTTCCAGCAGACGGAAGCAAAGATCAGATCCTCAGAGCAGTGGATAATGAAGGCCAGAGAAAAGGCCTGCAGGCCTTGCTTGAGATCACTCTCCCACCCCCCATGCCAGGTATCTGAAAGTGTGCAGCAGCAGGAATTGATCTCTAAATGGAAAAAAGTGGCATTGAGAGCCATTTCTGGTGTTGTGTCTATGGGTTAGTACTTGGTGCTATGACCAGCCTGTTTACTATTGGCTAATTTGTTTTGTGGTTTTCGGTGGGTATACAAATATATTACATTTTTTTGGTTTTGGTTTTGGCCAAAAACAAAACCCTTCCTGTCAATGATTGCTAAAGCAGATTTCACTTAATACATATATTTGTGTGCACATCCCCTGTGCTTAGCCAGTTGCATTTTTTTCCCAGCAGCACAGCTTTAAGACTAAGGGTGTAACTACAAATGGCCTGTTTGGCTTCCCAGTGAATTCCTATAGCCAAGATGAAAGGGAGCATCTGAAATTCCGGTCATGCCCACCAGCCCTTCCTTCAGCCTCTTCTCTTTCATGTTAGAGTCCTGTCATTTTGTTACTTAGTGGCTACATCTATTTCTAAGAGAGCTAGCTGGCTTGTGTGGAACCACAGGTATCGAAAAGGAAAAGCTAGAACAGAGGGGCAAATGTCCACTCCCAGATGCAGCAGCCCACATGCAGCCTTGGCAATGACCACAGATTCAGTTCTCCCAGCTCAGTAGACCTAGCCGACACCCCCCCCACACACACACACACACAGATGCACTTAAAACAGCGTGATATCCCTGTTGCAGGTTGTTGCCTACATACTTTGCCCAAGACTTTGCATTGGCCCTTTCCAGTCTGCCTGGCCTGGCCCTGCCCCTTTACAACCTGGTTGGTTAGGTGGCAATGTCTCACTTAACCCTTGAGTGGCTGGCTAGTTCCTTAGTGAGACCTTCAGTCTTTTCAAGTCCAGAGTTCTCTGTGGAGCCCTGCTGCAGTGGGTTTGTCTCCTGCCAGCTATAGCACCACATTCTCCCATCCCAGGGACAGATTACACAGGGCCCTATTACAATTAGGAGACTGACTGCCAGAAGTCAGCCAGTGAAAACAAAATGACCTGCCTTTTTATTTGATAGTATATCATTTATTTTATAAATTTTTGGATTTTTTCTCATTGTAATATTATTGTACAGTTTTGCATGGCCTAGATGTAATCATTTTTGTTTAGACTGTGATGCTGACCACAGTGTGGAAGGGAAAAGACTGCTCTGGCCTCTCATTTGGTTTGGGTCTTCAGAAACGTCCCAAGTGTCTGCTACCAGACTATGACGTGGATTCTTTTGCACAGAATTATTTAAGGTGGGACAGTCAAAAATGTAAGTTTCTCACCAATATTTTATGTTGGTGTCACCTAATTAACCAGACTTTGATGTACTGCAATAAAATAAGGAACTGTTAGGATTCAGTATTTTGTCTTTTTCTTTCCCTGTGTAAAGGGTCCCTCCTCTGGTCCTCTTCTTTACATACCCAGAGGACACAGGTCAGTTCACCCCCTGGGGTTTGATCTGAACTTTTTAAGCTGCCCCCAGAGCTCAGGTAAGAATAACATCAAATTCCTGGAAGTGTTCTGTCTCCCTTCCCTAACGATGCCTCCCTCGGTCAGTGCTTAGGCTGCCAGGCCACACTCCACAGGCACTTCAGACTCACGGTTGTCTGTAGTGTAAAGCTGGGGGCAACCTGATCGCTGCCTGTAGTAACCAGCAGCTTGGAAGTGCCGGGTCCCTGTTTTGGTGAATTAGGATGATGAAGCTGGCACACAGGTAAGGCTGGATGATCTTACTGGAAACACCAAAACCACAGCTGAAGTCACTCAGACCCCTCCCAGCCACTGGGACTCCGACAGATCCACAGAGGCAGCACCTGTGGAGACCAGGATGGCAAACTTTCCATGGACAAGAGCACCATGTTCCCATAAACTTAAAAGGCACAATGAGCCATTGGTACAAGGGTGATGGTTAGTCAGATCCCTGGTCAGAACAGACTTACCATAAACTTTAAGGGCACACTGTTCTTGTCCCAAGTCCTAGTCCCACCTTTTAGTGCTGCTGTCCTAAACTTACTGAACCTACAAGCTTATTTTCTCTAAAATGCCCAAGTAGCCTGCTGGCTCAAACATGTGATCCTAATTACATGGAAAGCTAAGCAGGATTACAAGCTCAAGGACTGAGGGCAGATGGTACAACTCAATGGTAGAGCACCTGCTTTACATCTGTGAGATGTTAGGTTCAGTCCCCACTGTCAGGGAAGAAAGCAAAAGAATTCCTAATGTCTGCCTATGTGCCATATTCCATCCCCACCAAGAGCACCAAAGACCTTTACAGGTCTTAAGAGGGCCACCTCATTCCCAGGATTCACAGAACACGTTGGAAGTGGTACTCCCTAACACACTTCTTTATTGAACAGGTAGGTGTGAACATGTGATGACAAGACATAAAAACAAACAAGAGCCTTGTTAATCCCCTGGTGTGGGGTAGTAACTACCTCTCCTGGAACATGCTGGACCCTGCTGCTCCGTTAGTGACAGCCCTGCTTTGCTCTTAAAAAGGATCTGTTGTCCATGCCGAGACCCAGCTAGGGTGGCTTCCCTACTGTCCTGAGCTTCTAGCTCCAGACCACGGCTGGGGTGGCAAAGGGCAGGGATACAAGCTCACCTGAAACACACAAAGCTTCATTCTACATGGCCAACTAGAACCCCAAAGGTAGCTAGACCGCTTTAGTCTTTCTTTGCTCCATGTTCTGATGGACATCCACAGCAGGAAGAGATGGCAAAGGCAGCCTGCTGTTTAGCTGGACAGTAAACAAGCCACAGTGGGGTCAACATCCTCCCTCTGCTTGCGTGAGCCTGAAGGAAGGCACAGCCCCTAGTTAGCCTGGCCCAGGCCTAACCTACTACAGCCCAGACTTCATCCTGCAGTAGTTACTGTAGGCTTCCTCAAACATGGCCTTGCAGGGGAAGCGGGCCTTCAGCTTAGAGCAGATGAGGAAAGAACCACCCATCTTGCGGTGTAGAGAGTAGGTCTCCTCGGGTGGAGGGATGAGGCGGTGCTTCAGCATGATGGGGATCAGGTTATGGATCTTCTCAGTGGTGCTCTGGGTGCCAAAGTCAAAAGGCTCTTCTGAAGCAAAGGCTTCCCCCAGGATGAGGATGGCATCTAGGTGGGCATCCTCCATGGCCTACATGAAGAAGAAGGGCAAAGGGGACTGGGTTAGAAGCCCCCAGCCCCAGGTCCTACCATATAGTTTCTAATCTTAGAACCAGGTTCTCACGTCTGGAGAACCTCAGAGATGACAGGATGGTTTTGGTTTTAATCAAACAATGATAACAGGTACAACTCCAACCCTTGAGATCCAGGCAGACACAAGACCACTAAACTAGCCTCCACGTGAGACAAGGCAAAGTGCAGAGACCATCACTCCTACAGCATCCATGTCTGAATTTACAAGACTAAACTACAGACCCTGGGCACTTCCTGCCAGGCACAGGAGGAGGAGAAGGGACTGTCATCGGCACAGCACTGAAGGACAAGGGCACCCAGGTGGGCACAAATCAAGCCAGCTGCAAGTCAGACGGTGAACTCCTGCCAGTGGGTGTGACCCCTGTGGTGGGAATGTTCACCTATATGCTGTAAATAAAGGAACTGTTTTGGCCTGTGTCAGGTGCCATAGAAGTAGACGGGGAAACTGAAGTTCAGGTAGGAGGAGTGCTGAGTCAGACAGACTTGATCCAGCCACCAAAGAAGAAACATGTAAAGGTGAGCTGCGGGCCACGGGGCCAGACAGATTAAAGGAAATGGGTTGAATTAAGATGAAAGAGCTAACTAGTAATGTGCCTGAGACTTAGGCCAAGCAGGATGGAATTAATATAAGCATCTGAGTCATTTGGGGGGGGGGGGTAAAAGTGGTCACCATGGGCAGGTCAGACCTCTGGCCGTACAGGGACAGAAACCTCGTACAACAAACCCCGGTCAAGGATGGTGGCTCCCTGCTGGGTGAAGAAGCTCTAAAGGCCTGGGTACTCTACCCACCCAAGTGGACCATCTCTTCCCTTGGTGGGCAAGTGGCACAAAGAGGTATACCCTAAGCTAACAGTTCTGCTCCACCGTCCACACCATACACACTACCTTCAGAGTACTGAGTTTTCAGAATGCTGGGCATAAGGAGGCCTCCAAGAGCAGCTGGTGCTTAGGAAAGGCAGCCAGGCCTACATGGAACTGGGCCTGAACCTCCCAATGAGCCTGAGGTTCACTCACCTTGACCTCATAGCCAGTGAGGAACTTCATCTCTATGGATTTCTTCAGCACTGCCTCCCTGTCCTGGTCAGCAGCAGCCCGGATGACCTGGGTAGAACAGAGAGACTCATGCCCTACCGTAACCCTCTTGTGTGCCTGCCAAACCCTTGGCCTGGGATCCACAGCCAGCTGGGTGAACCTGGCAGGCTGTGGCCAACTCCAGGAGGTTCTCCCACACTTTGAATCCCCAACATTGGCTCTTGGCCTCTGAAATACATGACCAACGCTCCATTCCTGGTCTTACCTGAATATAGAGGTCAGTGAAGGATCTGTCGTATTCCCGAGTTGCCCCAAAGTCCAGGAGAGCCACCTACCGATGGAGACACAACACTGAAGTTCTGCCCTATGGCTCTGGTGAGCAGAGAGAGGAGAGCCACTGCAGGGTCTAAGCCCCAAGGTCTCTACTGAGACCTTCATGGGAAGCTCAGCTGGGGCTTACCTTGTGCTGCTGAGGGTCATAAAAGAAATTGGACCAGTTGGGGTCAGTCTGCATGACATGGAACTCAAACAGCTCCCGCAGACACAGTACCAAAATGTTGTAGCAGATCTGGGGACAGAGTAGGAACCTGGGTCAGGCAGCATAGACGACTACCTTGTGACTTCCAAAGTCTTTGCCTCCTGAATCCCACAACAGACCGATACAGTCATCACCCCCTTGCCCAACCTCCCCGGTCACAACATCTCAGCCCAGCTTGGACGCACCTCATTGCGGACTTCCTGGCTCAGCCCTTCCGCCTGGTCCAAAGGGAAGCCTGTTATTAGTTCAGTGGTCAGCACATGGGGACTGCACAGCTCATCCACAATCTCAGGCACATAGAAGAAGGGGTGGTCCTTCAGCAGCTCCCTGTATGAAGAAGGAACTCACATGCAGTCTGAACGCTCCACAGCCCCAAATGGAGAGCCCACCAAGGAGAAACTTCCCTCAATGGGGAGGATGTGACTACCCTGGCCCCAGAGCCATCTACCCTTAGAAAAGAGGAGCCTGCCCATTCCAGTGCCCCTCGGCCTCCCAGGGGCCCCATAAGAGCCACACCTGAACTTCTTAGCATAGGTAGCTTCCCGCTGGTAGTCGCACTCAAGGGAAAGCTCCCGCCTCAGCACATCAATCAGGTGCTCGGGGAAGAGGCCTGTAGAAGCGGGCATCAGGTGGGATGGGAGCCCTGCAGGGCTTTCCCCTGGCATTCCCAGAACGCAGCCACCCCATGCCTAGAGCCCTGCCTTACCTTCTGGAAGCATGTTACTCATGTTCAGCACAGCCATAAGGTTGTTGACATCACTGTTAATGCTCTGGGCCACACCAGGGTACTGCAAGGGGGGAGGGGAGTTACCTGGGGAGGCCGCAGGGCAGGGCCACTTGTGGCCACATCCTCGGATGAAAAAGCCAAGACTAGAATCAGGCTGCCATGACCTGCCCTATCACCACCCTGCTCTGCATTTCTCCTTCCTCTACTCCCACAAAAGCCACCGGCTCTGGCATAGGTCCTCAAGGTTATCCTGCACCTAGACTGTTGGGAAACAGCCTCAACCCCCTAACTTGTCACCTAACAAACACTCGCCCAGCACCACATGCTAAGGACAGAAAGATAGGTTGTCTCAGGAGACATGGGAATGGCCCCACCTCTGAAATCCTGTGAGGACAGGCACACACCACACAAGGCCATCTACCTGGATCTTCATAGCCACCTCACGGCCACCCTTCAAGCGTGCCAGGTGCACCTGCCCTATGGAGGCAGCCGCAAAGGGACGCTCCTCAAAGTACTCCAGCTTGTCCCTCCAGTGGGGGCCCAGGTCACTGTTGAGAGTTTTCTGTAAAGTAGCCAGGGAAGACAGGAGCACGGACGGCCTGGTTATCTGGGGTCCCTGGATCAAGCACTATTCCCCACCCACCTCCTGCAAACCTCACCATCATCTGTTTCAAGGGCATGAAGTCAGCGCTTTGCCGAACCCGCTCAAAGATCTTGGCCAGGTGAGGGTTGATGAAGGCATCATCTGGAAGGCGAGAAGGCCAGAGTAGAGCTTCAGGGTGAAGCTCAGACACAAAGACAGACCCAGCCTCAGCTTCCTCCTGGCACAGTCTCCAGACCAGGGCTCTAGTGAGGGCAGGGGTCTTCTGTGCTGAGATGGGCACACTGGTAAAGTGCCAACCAACCCAAGTACAGACCTTTACACACAGCTCACAGAAACTTCCTGTCCACCCCAGCCCCAGAAGAGCAGCCAGGCCACAACTCATCCCTATGACCCAGAGGGAGGCAACATTTCTATAACTAAGAGATAAAGTAAAAATTGCCCATAATCTGACCAACCCCTTTGCTGTGTGCCTCTTTCCTGCCTAATGTGGTACTGTACGAACTACCATGAACACATCTGTGGGTGATGTACGAACTACCATGAACACATCTGTGGGTGATGTACGAACTACCATGAACACATCTGTGGGTGATGTAAAGGAAAATGGCCCCTAGGCTCATATATTAGAAAACTTGGTCCTCAGTTGATAGAACTGTGGGAGAAGGATTAGGAGGTGTGTCACTGGGATGGACACACACACACACACACACACACACACTGCTTCATATTTGTGAATCAAGTTGCTCTCTGCTACTGCCCCAGCACCATGTCTGCCTGCCATGAGCCCCACCATGATGGTCACAGACTCTAACATCTGAAACTGTGCTCCCAATAAACTTTCTCCTCTAAGTTACGTTAGACATGGTACTTGTTTTTCCAAAGACCTGATAGGGCTAACACCTGTGGGACACCCACACAGACCCTCACAGATTTCACCAGTCTGCATATCCTGCTTACTTTGGGCCTGTAGCATAGCTCTGACCTAACTAGCCCACTGAATTTTCCTTCATCTAAATTTCCAGACACCAAACCACACTGGGCATGGTGTGAGCATCACTGGGCTTCAGCCATATACTTTCCACACACCTTCCAGAAGGTCTATGCATAGCTGTGTGATCCCAGGGCAGCACCCTACACCCACTCCACTCTGAGAGTTGAACCTGGCCAAGGCAGTGAGGCCACCTGCCCTCACACCTTCTCATTCAGGGCCATTAGGAAGCCCAGGACTCCCCCAATGCAGCTCTGCCTCACTTTGCCAACCCAGTTTTCTCTGAGGTCACACTGGCCCCCAAAGCTAAACTGTAAGCTCCTCCACTAGCCCCCAGTGACTAGCACAGCAGGGTTGCAGGGCCAGGCTGCCATGCTGAAATTCAAGACAACCCCTTGAGTTTCTTTTAAAAAAAAAAAAAAAAAAACAACAAAAAAAAAAAAACACCCACCCAGAGATAAGAAATACGCTCTTGGTTCCTCCTGAGCGTGATGTAAACATCCACATGCCCCAGAACTGCCCCAGAAGCGTTCCTTCCCACACCTGCCCACTAGACCCTCCACCATTAGCGCCACTCGGTTCTACAGCCAGTACAGGGCCCGAGCCGACCACTCACCCTGGATGCTCAGCATCTGGCCCAGCTTCAGTGCTGCCCCGCGCACCTTGCACAGAGTACTCACAATGCGCTCTGCATTGGCCTCTGACAGGAAGGGGCTAGAATCCAGCACAGCCTTCTTTCCTGAGGGCAGGAGGGGTCAGCATACATTCAGGGTTTAGAAAGGGTGCCTGGGAGAGACCTTCATCATGCCTGGGTACAGACACTCGGGTAATATGCACAACTGTTAGGTGTCCACTGAAACAGCAAGGAAAATTTTAAGTCCCTATGCACACCTCCACAGCCCTCCAAGGCCAGCAAGGCTCCCCGTGCTGGTGGGGCAAGTCTGGCAGGAGGGCCAGGAGACAACAGCCAAGCCTCTACCCTATCTGTCCTGGCTGAAGGGTCCCTGGACACCTGGGGACTGTGCACTTGCCACATGGGTCCTAGCTGCAGCGAGAACTCCACCCTCAAGGGTCAAGGACAGCACAGTCTTTGGGCACTGTGTCTCCTCTGCCCCACAGCCTGGCACAGCCAGCTGGCTCACAGGCAACCCCTTCCAGTACACAGGGTGGTAGGAGCAGCTGGGTGATGACTCCAGGGAGCTGCCAGTGCCAAATGAACTCTGCTGCCAGCATCAGGGTAGCCAAAGAGCTTCACTGCTTCTACCCACATACCAAATTACCCTGTGACAAGGTAGAAACAGGTCCAAACAGCGGTCTAAGTGTCCAGGTCCTACACCATTCATGGCTTTTGCTATGTTCTATGAGTTGTTGGGTCAGAGATGCCCTCCTTAGCACCTGGCAGCTTCTTTAGCATATAACCACAGGCCTGGAAGGCCAGAGACAGTGCCTCACAAGTGCCCTTGCACCAGGCACAGCTCATCGTGGGGGGGGGGCACCACAGGAAGGGGAGTATACAGACAGAGTGAGGGTGACAAGGCCTGCAGGGAAAGCGGGCCACCACAAAGGAAGCCCAGCAACATCAGGAGGCAGAGCCAAGAGTGCACAGCTCCCCTCTGTCCTCCCCAGCCGCCAGGAGAGGAGAGGAAGCACACACAGGCAAAGGCACTAGTCCAGGACAAACGGGAGAAACTCCTCATCTATACATGTGGGGACCTCAGTTGAGTCTCCATCTCCTGGGACGTGGAGATGGTGTCTGGCCCAACTGGACTTTCTTAGACATCTCCTCCTCAACATGGGCAGATCCTCACAAGCTAGAGGCATGTCCCCTACCCAGCATGGCCTGGGCCAGTCAGACAAGCCAGAAACATGGTGGTATGCCCAATGCAAGACAAGACCACCCAGGGCACAGCTTGCTAGCAGGGACAGCATCCTCAAGGTCAAAGAATGCTAGGCATATTAGGAAGCCAGAGCAGGTCAGGATGTGCCCAAGGCCACTAACCCTGGCCAAAGCCTCAGGACCTGCTCACTGGCAGGAATAATGTAATCTAAGCCTCAGTCACCCACAGTCCCTAAAGAAGGACAGCAGCTATGCCCTTGCAGCCAGGCTGGCCTTCTCCACTTAGACAAGGTAGGGTGGGAAGCAGCCAGCAGGGCTGCCTCTTGGGAATATAGACTTCACATCCCAAAGTACTTCAGCACCAACTAAAAATACCCATGCTAAATCCCCTGTTCTCAGGCTCCTTCCAAGGGCACACAAGGTGTCCATCCAAGGACTGGGGTATGTGGGGATATGCCTGTGCCCTCTGTTCAGAAGAGAGAACCCCATCAGTGAACTGCTGCCTGGGAAGCTGGTAAGAGCATGGAGTGTGGGAACCATGAGGCCCTGTGACGAGAGCTGAAAGGACCTTCAGGAAACTGCAGCCATTATGAAGGACTGCCAAGGGTGCTCAGCCCAGAACCTAAAACACATTTTGGGAAACCCACTAACCTCCCTGGACCCCAAATGACCCTGCTGGATGAACTTCTAGCCACCTACCCTCAGAGAACGGCTCAAATGGCATCTTGGCACCTTCTCCAGCCAGCATCACAGCATCAGGAAACCCCTGATGTTCTGTGGGGTCTGAGTGTATAACATTCTCTAAATTGTACAGCCACAAGAGGCCACTCAACTTGTGTTCCAGGCAAGCCCAACAGACAGATAGTACAATCTCCGTCTCAGAGACCAATAGTGTCTGGAATGGTCCCAGCCTCTCTGGGTCATAGTCAATGAAGATGGGCACAGTGGACCTATCCCAGATACCTACATCCTTACCCACAGAGAAGTAGGAAGTCCTATGCATCTGGCTAAACCTCCCAAAGTACTACAATTCAGAAGTTCCTCGGGAGCAGGGCAGGCAGGCAGCCGTGCAGGCAGCCAAGTCCAAGTGAGCACGAAGGTGCTTGTGATAGCATGGCTGTGGGCAGCCAGAGGGAGCCAGCGGGGCTGGGAGAGCAGGGAGAGCACCTAGGGGTGACGGGGAAGCAATCTCCAATCCGCCCACTCTGTAAAGCAAGTCAGTCTACCTATGTAGTGGTCACGCAACCCCAGGAACACCATCTACATGAACTAAAGATTCTGAGAGTGGCCCCTGCAGTTGGGACATGAGGTGGTCCCTGGTGGCTGACATTCCTGGAACACACAGGTGGGGTGGAATGGAGACTAGGACTTAGTTCATCCAGCCTTCTACGCAGGGCTCTGCTCACCTGTGGAGTTCTCAGGCCGCAGGCTCTTCTTGGCCACTTCAGCCAGCGCCCCAAAGCCCAGACCTACAGCCAGACCTGGAAGGATGAGAAAGCAGACGCTTAAGTGGCTGAGACCAGCCAGGCTCCTGGCCTGGTCAGCAGCACGCAGGTACTCTGCAGTGTGCCAGGCCTTGCTAGGCACTCCAGCGTTCTGAAAAGGTAGCAAGTAAGGCAAACACACAGGCTGGTGGGTTTAGAACAGTGAGCCCTGGACAAGGGCTTTCTGTGAGTTTGCACATCTCTCTCACGGATCACCTGGGACAAACCACTCATGCATGGAACAGACTCCATACTGGGAGGGGCCAGGACAAACGGAAAGATGGACCAGGCACAGTCTGTGGGCCCACAAAAGATGACCGACCACTCGCTTAAGTCTGCAAGAGGGTCCATCCAGTAGTCTTGAAGTCTCTAAGCTTTCACTATAGCAATATAAAACATTTAGCAGTAAAAGCTAGAATGTTCCACAACAGTAAAAACACAGGTGTCCCAGCTGAAGCCCACAGAGCTGGAGCAGACCCGGCCCCATCTCCACTCCCAGGCTGGCAGAGTTGGCGGGGACTGAGAACGGCAACCTTGGTCCTTGCCCTCCCTTCTGGCAGGTACTACTGAGTCCAGGCAGACAGCCTGGAAGTCTGTCTGAGACCCACGCCTTCCTTGGCGCTCTCTTCTCAAAGGCTGTCCAGGGCAGGCACACCACGCAGAGATAGGGTGAGGTGTGGTATTCTCCAGCCTTCCTACAATAATGATGCATTAAAGAAAACATTGGATTTACTGAAAACTTATCTCATGGAAAATAAATTAAGCTGGATATAGCCACACATGCCTGTTATTCCAGCATTTGGGAGGCAGGATGTTGGCCACAGTTCAAGGCCAGCTGCTGCTATAAAACAAATTCCGAGATATGAAGGAGTATATGAGGCAGTGTCTCGGAGTGGGGAAAAAAAACTCCACAAGTAAATGCATTTTATTATTAAAAGGTAATTCTTTTACACAACTAATAATATATCTTATCTGCCACTAGGTGGCAGTGCACTCTACTTTACCCACTCTAACAGCAGCTCCTACCTCAGAGGTCACTAAGGCAAGTTCAGGTGTAAAGCGCCCATACTTTAGTGCCCATAGGTCCAGGACCACAACGAAACCATCTTCCTATCCAAAACAATCAAGCCAGCAATGACAAAATAAGCCTCGTGTCAATCACATGCATGATTTAAAATTTTCCGTTAGCCCATTATAAAAGACAGGCAGAAACACAAAGAATGAATTCTAATGTATTTAACCCAGTATGTATTAAAATGTAAAATAGAAGTCAATATAAAAATTAAAGGCAAGTTCGATCTGTGGGTGTGTGCGTGCTCTTCAAATCCTGTGGGAAACACATATAGAATACACCATACCATGAGGCAGGAGAAGCCAAACAGGAAGAAGCCACAGTTGCTGCAATGCCAGGACATGAGTCAAACATCCCAGCAAAGAGGTGCTGGTGCACTGGGATTGAGGACTTAACATGGATGCCTGGTGGGGCAGGCACAAGTGCTGTTCTAACACTCCCCTGCCCCTGCCACTTGGGCACCGGGCACCCGAGTCCTGATTAAACATTAACTCCCCACCAGCTGTCCTCACCAGCACAGTATCTAACTTAGCCAGAGAAAGGAGAGCAGGTGACACAACCTTCAGCTCACACTTTCCATCTAGAGTCTCCTCTGCTGAAAGCAGAGCCTGAGGCTAGCCCACAGAAAAGGCAGATGGCATCACAGCTCATCAGCTTGTCCAGGCTGAACATACAACATTCAGAGCCCTCTTAGCCACCCCCTGGCTGGAGGCAGCCCTGTGTCAGACTGACTGTTCTGGCTGTTTGGGGTTCCTAAGCAAGCACAGACTCTACAATGGAGAGGATTGTTATTAAACAGATGCTAAAGGAACATTCCAGGAAGGAGGCCTCAGGTTCTCAATAGCAGCATCAGGCCCAGGAGCTGCCAAGTGAGGGACAGGATCCCTGCAGCAGGCAAACCCGTAAATAAAAGCAAGCTCACCCAGCCAGCAAGCTGGAGCTTGGCCTCCCCAGTTCTACAAACCCAGAGTAAACTGGGCCCCAGCCCCGCCGTCAGGCTGGTGTACCGCGATTCTCATCCAGAGCCAGGTGGGCCTGGGGTTACTAACTGGGCTCCTCGGCCGTAACATCCTGCCACCTTCAGGTGCCCTGCCCCTGCACCCTAGGACCTCACACAGCATCGTCTCTCCTACTATGACCCATGGTCTAGAAAGCTTCTTGTTTACATGTCAGCAGCAGGAGGAACACGTTGTTGGCAGCCTTCTTCCTGGCCTGTGACAGCACACTGCCCAGACTCCAAGTCCCCGACGCTTCTTTCCTGAAAGATGGTTTTGTCGTCAAGGATGGGCAGTGCTCTCATGCAGGCAGAGCAGAGGCACGATGGCCTGTGTCTGGGCTGGGGGCCTCTTCTGGGTAGCTCAGGAGCCCTCCCCAACCCCACTCCCCTACACCTCAGGTCACCAGAAAAGCACTCACTCCACTTCCTCCCAGTCACCAGAGAACAAAGCAAAACAACTCTGAAGAGCAGGGTCCTTTCTGAACAGGATGGGTGACACAGGAGAGCAGGCAGAGAAAGTCACCACTCCTGGTGGTGCTGCCTACACCCGCTCAAATCTCAGGCAGGGCCTGTTACAAAAGCAAGGCTGACAAGGGCCTCTGCAGGAGCCAGACAGCACTGAGACCAGGCCCTGCCTTTTCTTTTCCTTTTATTTTGATTGATTGATTTATTTGTACTCAGGATGAAACCCAAGGTCTTGTCTGTGCTAGGCAAGGCCTCTACCCACTGAATCACATCCTCAGCCCCAAGCCCCACTTTAATTAACACATATGCACACTCAGTCTGTTAAGAAAGTCCACACAGAGCAGACAGATGGCCACGGGTCCACACTTGTAAGTATTAATGTCTCCTAGAATAGCTGGACTCCGACAGCATTCTCTACCCCAGAGAAGTCAGGGTCCGAGGACAAGAGCCACAGGTGAGAGAGGAGGAGCAAAAGGGAGGGAGGAGCACCCTGAGGCTTCTTCTCCCAGGGCCTCCTGTTCCCAGAACTGACTGGAGGAGGGGAAGACCTAACAGGTCCTCTGCTGGCTACATGTGAAGGGAGAGACCCAGTTACAGGACAGGCAGCTCCGACGTTCCTTCCTCTGTAACTGCTCAGAACAGCAGCTACCCATCTGGGGCTGGATCCTTGAGGGCATATTACTCCCAGTTTGTTCCTGTTACATCCTGTTTCCTGCCTGCGGCAAGAGGAAGACTGTGCTTTACCGTACACTAACACCATGACACAGTGCTTCACTCCAGGCCCAGACAGTCGACAAGCAGAGCCTGAACCCTCTGAAACTTACCGTTGTGTCTGTCATCTGTTTTGTCAACGGTGATGAAAAAGGGTAACTGATACAGATGAAATATAGAAGAAAGCATATTTCACAGAAAAGGGTAGACAGAAGGTCCTGGGCCTCCCTGACCAACTTAACACCAGCAGCATCATGAACCCATCAGGCCTGTTATGTACCTAACCATCTGACCAAGGCCAGTATGTCAAATAAGCCACCAAAAACTATTCTCTCATTATTTACATTGCCTGGAGAACCTACTGAGGACAGAACCCCATGTCAGAGCACCCCACTGTGAATGGCCTCTGCAGATGAGCAGTGGGCACACACCTACAGTATGTAAGTGTCCTTCCAAAGGAGCACAGGTAGTCATATGAGAGCAAGGACAAATGAAGTCCCCAACACTGTAGCAAACTGAAATGGCTTTAACAGATGGCAAAAAAGGGACACAGTCTATCAATACCATCTATCACGTTAAAACCTCAGACACATGGGATCTGGTCAACTGGTCCCCCAAAAGGCTGCTCCCAGGGCAACAAGTCCTCTATCTGGGAGCTAACAGGCCCAGAGACGATCCTGTACTGACAAGCCCTGAACAAGGCCTGCCAACTAGTCCAAGCTGTAGCTCATGGCAAGATTCAGCCACACCAGGCCCCAGGCTAAGCCAAGGCGGGGCTGGAATCCAGTAACCAGGCCATCACCTACAGGAACACCCAGACCCTTAACAGCTAGTTCATAGACAACACTGCCATGTGCTCCCCAATACTGACAGCACATGGCCTGATTCCCTACCACTTCCACCTTAATGTACAGTGGCTACCTCCACTCAAGCAGGGCAGACAGGGCAGGGCAGCAGGGGAGGGGCAGCAGAGGGACTGTGGCCACCTCACCTCCAAAGTTGGCCAACCGCCCAATCCGGGTAACTGGCACCTTCCGCTCCCGAGCCCGCTCACTGAGCTGGAGGGAAAACAAAAGTATTGGCAAAACTGGCAAGCAAGATGAGGTACCTGAGGCTCGTGTTAACCTTTACCCCGTCCACTCCCAGGGGAACAACTCCAGCTGGCCGCAAGGTAACAAAAGGCCACCATATTCCTCAAAACACAGCATCCCAAAGTGGGGGGCAGAATAAGGGCTAACACTAGCCCACAGGAATTGGGAAGCACCCAGGCCCAACCACGCTGCCTCAGACCCACCATCTGCTTGTGTGGCTTGTTCTCGGGGCGAGCCTTGGCCTGCCGGGCTTTCTCAATGTCTTCGGCTGTGAGGCCACCCACAGGGGACTGGTCCTGGTGGAAGAATCTTCGTTGGATGCCACTGGCCAAAAACAAGTCTCTGTGATCTATAAAGAGCCTCCCATTGACTCTGCCCATCGGAGAAGTGGCCTGTCCCGAGAGCCCCGCTTCCCTGAAGGGTCCACTGGAAACGTAGGTGGGAGCTGGGCCCTCACTGTGGGCATGACCCAGGGATGAAGACAATGGCTGGCCCAGGGAAGAGGCTCCAGAGAAGTCCACGGAAGAGGCTCCAGCTGCCTGTGGGGCTGAGAATTGAACCTCGGCTTCCAGATCTTCAAAATTCTCAGTAGCATATGAATCTTCATGCTTATCCTGACCCTGCAGAGAACAAAGGCCAGTGTGAGAGGCAGGACTGGTCTGGAACTCCTTCTGGTGAGGATACTGCATGTGACGGCCAACCAGCCCTCTCTAGCACTCCAAAGGTAAGGCTACGCCAAGGACCTGAGGTCCCTTCACAGCCTAGGAGGCAGCGGACAGCTCCAGCCTGCTTCTTCCTGAGATCTGTTGTGATCTCAGGCAGGCAGATGTACACACCACTCAGCACCCAAACAGGGCCAGCGAGGATACACACGACCTTAGCAATGAGTGCCGCACCTACAAGGCAAGGCCAACACCACGCCCACAGGAGAAACCTGGACAAAGAGGAGGAAAGCTTGCAGAGCTTGAAGAGACCAGTGAGTGATAAAAGGAGCCACAGGTGGAGACCCTAGGATTCTGCACCACCTCTCTGCACACAGACCCCACCGTCAGCCCTGGCATTGCAGCTAAGAGGCTCTTGCCAGAGGTGGTCAGAGCCTGGCTGCCCTTCTGAATTTGAGACATGGGGAAAAGGGACAGAGGACACCCCATATTTCCTTCCTAAGTTATAGGTTCAGACTTCAAGTCCAGACTCCTCCTGATTTTTAACCTTGAATGAACTTGAATGAGTTCCTAACACTTCTCAGTGATGTCTCCATCCAAAAATAGGGCTCCCACTGTCAGATGGCAACAGTTACAGCCAAGGTCACAGAAATCACTGGTCAAGGCTATAATTAAATAGTACTGTGTCCTAAAGAGAGTGAGAGAGACCTATGGCCAGGTTCCTGGTTCAAATGAAATCTGAGCAAATGCCATGGCCTATGTGCTGTCCACATATCACACATGAACAGTGAGGTCCTGGAGCCCCATGCTCAGCTACTTGAGATGCTCAGAGGACTAAAGCATAAGCCTTATTCTCCTGTGGAAGTGGGCGGACTTGGTGCTACCTCACTTACAACAGAAAGCTAAGAATAAGAGCTGATGTGACTGGAAAAAGGCCAGAAGGCAATGGCAGAATAGGGTCCAAAGCCAAAGGCCTGCTCTGCTACCCAAGGTCCCAGAGTAGAAGAAACAAGTCACACTGGAATTCTGGGAACTTTGCATATAGCCAGGGAAGGCCTGTATGCAGAGTCTGGAGCAGAGTCTGCTCCTGTCCCACAGCCCTCATGATAACCTTTGTCTTGTGTAACTGCTATTAAAGTGGCGGGGGACCCTGCAGGCAGCAGAGGATCGAGTGTCTGATGCTCAGGCTCTGTAAGCACCTGATGAGTGAAGGTGGGAATGAGTGTCAGGGCAGCCAGCGGCACACAGGTTCCCAGAGCAATCATCCTCAGACCTCAGGAGTGAAGAAAGGAACCCCAAACCCAAGGAGTAAGGAGTAAGGGGGACCCCCTCCATGGCAGAGGGCTAATCCATCCTCTGTCTCTGGTGACTAAGGGACGGTGAGCCTGCCTGCTCTAGACTCTGGAATCATAAAGGGGAGGGGAGCAGGAGGCAGGAGGAAGTCCTGGGACGGGGCTCACACACTGGTGGAGGAGGCCAGTCTAGCATGCAGTCTGACTGGATGAGAGCAAGCTCCTCTTCCAGGCTTTCCACAGGACCAACACCCAGCAGGACTCCTACCTCCCACCACCCACCTCAACTGGACTCAAGAACTGGGAGTCAAGACTAAAAACGGACAAGGGTTCTCACCCTATCACTTCATATACATCATGGGTCGGTCCTGCAGCAACCTTCACCTGAGAAATAGATGTAAACATACAGGCCTGCCCCATCTGCAGCAAATCAAGTATAAATGGTATAAAGACTTCAAAAAATGAAAGAAATCTGTAGGGTGAGGAATACTGTGACCCTATCATAGGAGGGAATCCTGGATCTAAAACTGAGCAGAGGCTGGAGACAGGGACAGCCTCACACTCAGAGAAGCAGGAGACCTGGATCTGCAACTGTGAGGGGGGAAAAGGGTCTGATTAAATCTCCCAGTCCATGGATTGTTAGAGTAACAGTACCCTCACGGAGGTGCTAATCTGCCCTAGCATGACAGCAGGACAGTAAAGAGATGTCACACACACACACACACACCCTCTATAGCCAGATCTCACACACACACACACACACACACACACACACACACACCCTCTATAGCCAGATCTACTCTGACACTGCTTTAGCTTAAAAATACCCCTTGATAAAAGACACTGAGTTTCCTGGACCTTGGACAAAAAGGTAAACCTCCCCACCAGCGAGAGAGAAAGGAGAAGGTAAAGGTGTCCCCACTAGGTCTATGATAGCTGCCACCCTGAAAGAAAACACCTTCAGCAAATAACAACGGGTTTGGGCTGAGGCTCAGCAAGCCTTGCCTACAGGAGGAGCCTTTGAAGGCTGAAGTTGAGGCCCCCCTCCCCCCCACCATGGACTGTATGCTAGTACATGGAAGGTGATTAAATCATGAGGCCAGGAGACCAGGAAACGGGCCCTTATCAGATTGCAAGTCTACTAAAGCCCTAACCTTGGACTTCCCAGCCTCTAGAACTGTGACAACTAAGTTGGTGTTATTTAAGCTTCCTAGTATAACAGGCAGATTCTCACATAAGTGTCCAAACCTTCCCTAAAAAGACAGCAGGCCACACCAGCCACTGTGCTCTCCAGCCTCGTCTATAAGACAGGCTGTCAGGTGTCTGTGTCCTGGCTCATTCCCGGTTCCATTAAGAGCTCCAAGTCTAGCTTTCTTCCTACCAACAGCCCACACCCAGTGCAGGAAGGAGCCTCTTACCTGCACCTTCCCAAAGATCATGCTGAACTGCTCCACAGCGGAAGACTGCAGGGCCCTGGCCGCCAAGATGAGCTCCCCACCAAGGCCCAAGTTCTGCAGGTGGGTTTCCACAGCTGCCTGGGTCAGCTTGACAAGGCCTTTGGCCACCATGATGGCATCCCCCAACATAGCAGCCATCCTTCGGGGCTGGAAGAAAAGAGGCCAAATTAGGAAAAGGGATTAGCACATCTGACACACACTAGCCAGGTCCCCACCAGACTCTGGGCAGAAGGCAAAACCGCTGCTTTTCGTTTTCCACTGATCGTCCCTTTTGATGGTGGTGAATGAAGAGGGGAGGAAGGGGGCCCAGGGCACCGATCAGCACTACCAGGCACTTACCACTATCATGTGCTTCTTCAGCTGGGCCTCAAAAACACCTCTGAAAACCCTCAGCACAGCCAAAGGGCTGTGGCAGACCCCGGATTCAGCATGTGTACTACCTTCCTAGTCTGGGGCTCTTTGCAAAGGTGGTCCCTCCCCGGGTAGTCCCCTGCAGAGCCTAGATGTCCACTCATGGCAGTGGTGCCTCTCCACAGGCCTCAATCGCTGGAGGTGCACCGCCCAGTGAAGCGCAGGCAGACAGGGGTACTGAGAGGCCCTCCTTGACCCAGGGCTTCCACACTGCATTCCTGCACTGAGAACCCCAAGAAGGCACACAAGGCAGGGTAAGCAATCACAGAGCACTGTGGGGCCTGCTGCCTCCTCCATGGCTCCCTTTCTCCTCCTCACCCTCTTGTCTCTACTGGCTACAGCATAAAGTGTTTCTGAATGTAGGTCAGGGTCACAGATGCTGAGATCCAGTGTCCACATGTTAACAGTTAGGGCCTGGCCTAGTTAGTCATTAACTACCCCTAACTAAGATAAGTCTTGTTAACATGGAAAAAACAGAAGAGCCACATATCCCGCTGGCCTCTCCAAGGAACACCTTGACCAAGGGAGAGAGCAGAACTGGGCAGTAAGCAAAGGACAGGGGACCCTGCCACACAAACAGCAGCGGAGTGGGGGCCGCCCAGGGGGCACTTGCATCCCATCTTTCAAAGTGCAGATGATAAGAGCACTCCAGAGTGCTGACAAGGCTCCTAAGCAGAAGTGGGGTCATCTGAACGTGCCAGCCCCAGGCTCCAGCAGGATCTGCTCAACCTCAAGGCATGACAGAAAGAGAGCTGGGAGCTGACGGGTGGATGAGAGAGGGCTCGGCAGGTAAGAGGATTCACAGCCCACAGAGAACCTGTGGTCAGTTCCCAGCACCCACAGCAGGTGATGGACAACTGCCTGAAGGCCCCGATCCGCTGGCCTCTGCATCACACCACACACCACACAGACAGGAAGCCTTAAAAGGAGAACTGTTACTATCTCAACAGAACTCACAAACACCAACTATAAAGACGTGTTCTAACACCCAGGCTGGCGACCATAAAGATCTGTTTATAATGTGCTCTTGGGCAACACAAGCAGTTAGCACACAGGGGGAAATGCCTTCCCACACACCTTTTATTTTATGTGCACTGTTTTGCTTTGCTTGCCTGCAGGTACGACTGAGAGTGTCAGCTCTTGGGAGTTACAGAGAGCTGTGAGCTGCCATGTGAGTTCAGAGATTTGAACCTGGGTCCAACAGTAGTCAGGGCCCTTAACCACTGAGCCATCTGTCCAGCCCCTTCTACTCACCTCCTAATATTTATAAACAATCCATGACACATTCTGTCCATGAGAAAAGCAGAGTCAGAGAAGGGAACTAAGTCACCAAAGTCACCCACAACTGCACAGTGGCCATGGGGGTTGGGTGGGGAGCGGGTACAATTCAACCCTGGCCTGCTCTGTGCTCCTCAAACACTTGTGTCCCTCACTTAGGTCAGTGCACAGGTTATTCACCTCCAGTCTGAGTCAGGAGGCTGGAGAAAACGACTATACACTACATCACTGAGTTCCATGTCACATTCTAGGTTTCTGCTCCACATGCCTCTGATTTCATGGCAATGAGATCACAACCAAAACCTACAAAGCAACATCTAGGACTGGTTGGATGCCATTAACTGAAGCTCCAACAGGTCCATCAGGCTCCTAGCTCACAGGCACCACCGCCCTCCACACACTGACACACCTTGTTCACCACCCTGAAGCCCAGGGGTAGAAGCACCCACCAGGGCCCTGGAGAACCCAGAGAGGGTGGCTTAAAGACAATCTGTAGCCCAGGACCATCGCTATGGCACAGGGATCCCAAAACTGAGCCTCCTCCTAGGTCACTTTCAAATCATACCCAGAAAAACAGGACATGAGTCTCCCACAGACCATGATCCCAGTAGTTACAAACCTCACCGTGCCCAGAACCTGACATTAAACCTAGACCTACTTCATTCAAACACTGACTTTAGAATTAATCCTGATTCTGCCTGAACTTTCCATTTAAGGTACTATACCCACACACTAAACTTAACTTCCCTAAGACCAAAGCTGGTGAGTGATCTGGGGGCCAGTCTAGCCTCCCTATCCCACTGACTGACAAGAATTTAATTTTTAAGTCACCTCAGGTCCTGGCATGAGCCGCCAGAAACCAGCATCAATTCCCTGCTTCCTGAATACACATCCACTGCAGGACGAAGTTATGCCTGCTTACGACAATGGTGCAAAACAAGGAGACAAAATCCTGCTCATCAGAGGGAAATGTCAAGTAAATGAACCAAAGAGGTGAAGTTCCTGCACTGAGATCTATGAGTAAAAGTTATCATTTTCAGTAATTTCCAAACCTTTTTACTCCACATATCCTACTTTCAAAATCACAAAGAAGTCACCTTTTAAAAATATATAGAGGCTGGAAATGTTCAGCAGTTACCAGAGGACCCTGCACCCACGTCAGACATCTCACAACCTCCTGTAACTCAGGCTCCAGGAATCCACACCTTCCTCTGGCCTCAGTGGGCACCTGCATACATACAGCATAGACATACACATGTAAAAATTTAAAAAGGGCTGAAGAGCTGTCCCAGCAGTTACAGTGAGTGATGGCTGTTCCTCCAGAGGACCACAGTTTGATTCTCAATACCCATGACGGGAGGCTCACAACCACCCATATGTAACTCAGGCTCCCGAGGATTTGACATCCTCTCTAGCCTAGACCAGTACCACACACACATAATCACTCAGACACATAAGCAAAAGAAAATGCTTAATTAAAAAATAAATTAAAAACAATGAGCCACACTTTCCTTCCTGCCTGAACAGTTATGTATAAAATGCTAGTGAATTCCACAATGGTGCCCATTCGTACCCTAGACCCTGGACCAGTCATCTGAATGGGAATAACGACTTGTAACAGCTCTCTGGGCACTGAGAGTAAGAACTTGTTTCCTCAAATCAGCAGTTATTGCTAAGCACAGCCTACTGTTTATTAGCGTGTCGGTTTCAAATCCACTGTAGCCACTCCATGGCCACCCCTTGGATAAACATGATTTGCATCGTGCAGGGGTTATGCTGGGCCTCCCTCATGGTACAAAGTGAACCAACTGTTCACATCCTTATCAGGGAATCCATCCCTGCCTCCAAGAAGCAAAGAAGAGGTGAGAGAGCAGAGGACTGCCAGAAGGAAGCAGTTTCCACAGCTCTTCTCCATCTGGCTTTCATGTCTGGGGCCTGAAAAACCCCACTGCTAATTCAACACCATCCCAAGGTGACTTATAATCCAACCACATCAGGCACTCATCTAGGAAGAGTTTACATCAAAAGCCCAGGAACCCTTTTCACACACAGGAACCATATCAGCACCACAACTTCATGTGCAAGCATTAGAGCCTTCATGGGGCCTATCAGCCTACTACCCTCCTTACCCTACACGAGCCTGACACAGTACCTGCTGGGCTAGGGACCCTGCTTTGTCCCTCTAACGGCAGGTAACGCTGTGTGAGAGGACAGATACGCTTGGAGAGTACACTAGCAAGGGACCAGACTTACATCCTTCACTCATATCTCCCATTGTACCTGGCTTGTCCTGAAGGCCCTGGGTCAATGTGCCCACAGCACAACACCATGCAAACACATCTAAAATAGGCACCAACACCAAGGAAGCATTGGCAGTAAAAACAGAAAAGGGTACCTGCCTAAGTGGAAAATACTATCCTCAGAGCCTAGACATGGGCCCCAGTCCTGCCACCGCCAACTAGGTGACTCAGCTTCTACATACCTCTTCTGGTCCTAATGTGTTAAATTTCCATCAAGAAAGTAAATAAAGACAGTCTCAAAAAAGACAGAACTGCAGTGACAGAGGCCTTTTCCCCCTGGGACAGAGACTAAGAAAAAGGCACCGGGGAGCCCACAAGAAAGTTTCCGAAGATCTGGGACCATCATGTACCAACCTTCCTAAAAATCCTTCCAGAGCACCTTCTAAATCCAAGGCCCCGGGAGGAAGTTATCTGGGGACATTGGGGGCTTCAAATAAAGTCTCCAGGACTGACAAACATGCCCAAGACATGCAGACCTGGCCAAATACATAGACATATATATCAGCAGGAAAGTGAGTAGTGTTTGTTTTTTTTTTTTTTTTTAACACAATGAATACAGTCAGCAATTCCAATAGGCACAAAGCTAAGAGAGTATCAAGTACTCATCCACTGGAGACCCAGGAGGAGAAGGAAGTCTGGGGGGCATGAAGGGGGCTATATGCACCCCATTTCATAGCCAGGACACACCAACTGACACTATTCTCATGGGGTGAGAGCAAGCTAAGGATGGATGGTGTATGAAGATTTACCAAGCATCAGTCAATGCCCTTCATAACCACAGGGCATCATAAACCAGCTCCCAAGCCAGCAAAGCTCTGGTACTTGGGCACTTCAAGCTTGGCATGTCTAAAGTGAACCTCGATATCCTAGCCTCACGTAACAGCCATACTTATCACTCTGTCTTGCCTTGACCTGCCCATGCATTGCCAGGCTGCCAGGCAGAGCAGTTTCTTTTTTAAAATGTCTTGTCAAAGTATTCCCACACCCCATGGCTTCTCTGTGACCCCTGAGATACAGAAAGAGCCTTCCTGACCTGGTCCTCAGCCTTGCCAGCCTTGGGCTTACCATGTTCTTGCCACTGAGTGGCAAGGATAAACCCAGCCAGGATAAACCAATCCAGAACTTCATGGGGACCCTCTTGAAGGTCTGGGCTCCATACACAAAGGGATCAAGGTGCATTTCCTCCCTCTTTGGGGCATCTGTCCCAGCACCCTGCACCCTGCATGCCACGGAAGCCATGATCATAGTCTCTGAATCTGTCTCACTAGAGGCCGCTAATCACAGGACAAGAACCACTTCTGTCTTTCTATACACCCTCCAGCAGCAAGCAGTATTTTACAGTGATAAATAGCTAGCAAATAAAAAGAATTTAGCTAGTGCCTTTGATCCTTGAAAAGGCCTGGCATTTGCAAAAATTGGCTCAAACCTGCTTGGAACTTTGACCCACAAATGGCAATCAAGAGTTTCAAAAGCTCCTAGGGGCTGGTCTGAAGCAGAAGTAACTGAAGGATTCAGGAGCTAGCTGGACATATTCCAGGGTTTCTGTGTTTCCAGCAAAGGTGTCATGTGCCAATGATGCTGCCAACTTTGAGAGCCCTAGTCCTTCCAGAAAAGGAGGGAAAGAAACAGGAGTGACTGGCATACACAACTAAGCAGGAAACCTTCACAGAGAGACACTTGTAAAGTTTTTACCTGCTTCTGTATCCCAAAGCCTGGCTTTGCCACTATACAAAACCTTCAGTTCCTCCTTCCTTTCCCAAGACCCTGGAAAAGAAAAGCAGAAGGCATTGTACCAAAAGACAGTGACACAGAGCCAACCACCAAGACCTCCTCTTCAAGTGTTCGTCATCAAGGACCACTGAAGACAGACTCTAAGAGGTCCACTGGGTAGTGAGTGGTCTTCTGCCCCTTTCCAGTGAAGAACATTCTTTTTTCTTTTGGACATGAACATGTCTATCTCAACCCTCCATGGAAACTGAGAAGTCCTATTAAATCCTTAACATATAGCCTTTCCCGACCAAAAGGAAAAACTAAATAACTGTTTCTTCCAAGGACTCAGAAAAGAGTCCTTGTCTCAGTAAATAAACTCGAGAATCAAAATCCACAAATCACTATGGTCTGGATTTATCCTTTGCCTATACTTTTAAAAGTCACACTCCAAGGACCTTCAGTCAGACACCTCCTCGGTCACCTAACTCCAGGCCTCTGCAGGGCAGGCAGTATCCAGCAGCACTCTACTACACCAGCTTCCAAAGGCAGCTAGGAAAGCCCTTCCATTTCCACAATGGGAGACAGAGGACCTTTGCTCTCCCTCTAAGCAACAGCAGCTTCAGCACCAGCCAGGCCTCTGCCAGTACTTGCTGGCCTCTGCTTCCACAGACCTCTGGAAGGGACTCATACCAAGAAGTCTTCATTCTGTCTAATAACAACCCAAAAATCCTGCCCAAATCCCTAAAACTACATCTCTTTAAAAGTGGAAACTGTGGTAATTCAGCTCTAAGAATCGGTGTCACAAGACTACGGAAATGGGTTAGACGGGAGTCCTAGTCGCTTTTCATGGCTGTGGTAAAGAAACCATGACTAAAAGTAACTTGGGAAGGAAAGGGTTTATTTGGCTTCCACACCCAATCACAGCCCATCAGTAGGGGAAGCCAAAGCATGAACTCAGTGGGGAGGGAAGCTCAAGAGACCAGGAAGAGGTTCTGTTTACTGGCTCGATCCTCATGATCTGCTCAGCCTGCTTTCTTTTTGGTAAATGCTAACTGTCTGTATTCACATAGAGACACAGTGTAATCTCTGAGCCCAATATACAGAGAAAGGAAAAAAAGCTAGAATTCTATGCACTACTACACAGGGGCCTAGCACCACCCCCCCAGCCTCCAGCAGAGCCAAGGGGGCCAGAGGGCTTTTCTTTTTTCCCACAGAGCATGGTGGTGGTGTTGAATCCACAATTTGAGACAAGTAAGGATAAAAATGAATTCAGAACAGAACAGTGAGTGGAGATTCTTTCTCGTTGTATTTGCTCAAGATATTTTCCCCAAAATAAGTTGAGAATCATGGTGTT